>JASDQU010307566.1:4680-16924 GCA_032191745.1 Picea mariana
TAATTGTTACATTTATAATATTCTTAATATTTCTAGTGGGAATGTATACCTTTACATATTAAAAAATGGCAGCCATATTGTGCATGCAGGTACATGGGAATGAAGATTCTTCAAGGGGTGAAAGAATGAAGAGAATGGAAATTTCCCATTAAAAGAAGTAACATTCGCCAAAATTTTTAAATCTATTTAACATAACATATTACATGTAATATGTTATAATATTAATATGTAATAACATATTACATGCTAAAAATTTCTTGAAATATAAAAACTTAACCACTCAAATTTACAGATCCAACAATTAATTATCGGATTTCAAGCAAAATCAAACAAAAAAACTTAAAAAAATAAAATTTATAGACTAAGTTTAAACTATTAGGTTTAAATTACTTTTATATAAACTTGGAATGTCAGTCCCCATAAATACCATACAATAAATATAATGTATGAATAGTTTGCTGGATATTACATGTTAAAAAATTCTTGAAATATAAAAATTTAACAACTCAAATCTACAGATCCAACAATTAATCATCAAATTTTAAACAAAATCAAACAAAAAAAACCAAAAAAATAAAACATTTAAACTAAGTTTACACTATTTATATAAACGTGGAATGTCAGTCCTCATAAATACCATACAATAAATATAATGTATGGATAGTTTGCTCGATAAGTTTCTTTTTTCAACGTAATGTTTACATTACGCGCTTAAGATGAATACGTTCGAAAATTTTATTACGTGTTTCTCTTTTCTACTGGTCAATTCATCCATCCATTTTCTACTAGTCAGTTCATCCATTAGCTTCAAAAATTCGAAGTTTGTATTGAAAATATTTGTTTAATATTTGACTAAATTTAAAATAAAATAGTATTTGTTTTTAAAATAAAATAGTATTTGTTTTTAAAAAATTAGAATTTTATGTTTATATTTTGTAATCCCATATATATATATATATATCAAATTACTATAATTAAAAAAAATAAAATAAAATTTCAAATATTTGTTTAGTATTAAATAAATTTTAAAAATTAGAATTTTATGTCTATATTTATATTTTATAATTTTTAATAATAGATAATTTTATTTTTTATTTTTTAAATAAAAAACATCTTAATATATATATAATTGAAATAGAATTACAAATTAATTTTAAAAACTTCTAAAAATTAATTTTAAAAATTAAAACAATTAAAAATAAAGGAATTTTTAAACTATTCACATTAATTCTAGATGGAACTATAACATAGTTTTATATTAATAAAAAATAAATACATTTTTATACTTCTTACAAACCATCATAAAAGAAAACGAAGTACCATTGCCTATAGCTAACTAGCAATATAAGAGAAAAGACATCATTCTAGTACCAAGTTATCTTTACAAAGTAACGAGAATAAAGTAGTGAAAATAAAAATGCAATAAGTGAAAGAATAAGAAGAGGATGCTATTCCTCCCTATGTGCACATCATGTTATCCCAACAAGGAACTATAACATAGTTTTGTATTAATACGAAATAAATACATTTTTATACCTCTTACAAACCATCATAAAAGAAAACGAAATACCATTACCTCTAGTTAACTAGTAATATAAGAGAAAAAGCATCATTCTAATACCAAGTTATCTTTACAAAGTAACAAGAATAAAGTAGTGAAAGTAAAGATGCAATAAGTGAAAGAATAAGAAGAGGATGTTCTTCCTCCGTATGTGCACATCATGTTATCCCAACATAACTTGTTTAGAGAGCTTATTAACAATTTTATTAAATTATTTTTTTACATGATTGAAAGAGATATCTTCAAACTGAGTTGCCACTTAATCTAGCAAGGACTTTAGATATATGTTTTTCATTCCAAAGGCTTCTTTCACCAATTCAATCACTAGTTTGGAGTCCCCAAACATTTGCATCTTCGACATGCCTATTTCGAAAGAACCTTTAGAGGATTTAATAAGGTATGAATCTATGTCTAATTGTTTGTTCTCTTCCCTAGACCTAACTTAAAGTTGGTTTGGTGTCTACCATTGAGATACAACACCTCCTCTATTCCACAGGGTCCATGGTTGCATAGGCTAGCTCCATCAAAGAAGCCTTAACTTTTAGATTGATCAATTATAAGGGTTTGGATTATTTTTCTTTTTCTATTTTGGAGATATTTTTCCTCATAAATATACTTGATTTTGTAAAACACCTACAATGGGGAGATGGGTTTATCCTGGAAAATATTAGATTTATCACGATCCAAATTGACAAAGGGATGATGTAAGGTAGGGGTTTGAGATCCAGGAGCCTTGTATTATCTAACCATTATTTATACCATTCACCATAGAAATTTCTTTTCATTTTCCCCTTGTTGGAAAAACTTATGGATTAAAATTGTGTGGAGTTTTTGAAACATACAACTTTTCAAGTGGACACTCCATCCATCGTCAAGGACATAAGATGTTGATGATGGGTGGAGTGTCCACTTGAAACGTTGGATGTTTCGAAAAATCCACACAGTTTTAATCCGGAATTTTTTCCATCATTATGACTAACTTAACGAGTAAAAGAGTAGTCCATTTTCATGTGTTTGATATGAATTTTACTCTTCAACATTGCATCTAATCCAAAGACATATCCCTTTCCAATACATATTTTGAAGGACTTCCCAAGTTGGCAGCCTGCTATTTCAAGCTAGCAACATCAAGAGTCTAATTTTAAGTGGTGCCTTGTTTGTCCACAATGGATTCCACCACCATTCTTCTTAGAAGGATTCATTTGGAAAAATGGCCTTATAACTAAGACCCACACTAAAGTATCTAGCAGGGGATTCATTAATAATCTAGAGCATCATCCTCTATTTAAAAAAATTATAACTTAGCTTTAATGTACTTGTATAAGCACTCCATTGTTCAACATACTATATGTCTGGTCCAAGCATATCTCAACTTCTTTCCTTGAATTATAACATCAACCAAGTGTACAATACCTTGCACTAGTGAACAAAGAGTAATTGGCTACCAAAAAAAAATAAAAAATCGATTAGATATATCAACTTTGTGAAGCTAAAATACCAAATATGATAGTTTCCAAATAATTGGTTATCAAAAAACTAAATATATTTTCAATCACTTTAATTTAATTTAAGTGAGTGATATGAGGGCAATGCTTACCTACCGGTACCAAAACCTATAATTTATTGTATTCACCTCTCTAATCAATCTTCATCACAATAAAATCATCTCCTAAATGAAGTCACTAGTGTACATAATGCCCATAATGCCTAAAAATTGGAAAATATAGTATAATTTTAATTGAACGCACAATATTTCCACTTATCATATAAATGCTAAACTCCACTCACAACCTCTAGTTTCATTGTAGTTACACACTAATGCTTATATTTTTTTAAGAAAACAAATTGTGATTTCTATTATAGTAAAAATAGAAACTATACCTTTTAGATGCAATGAAATAATTTAACCAAATCAAAAATGGATCATGAAAGAGAAAACATGAATCATTTTTCACGTGGTAATGAAACTACTCATGCATCTTCTAATCATTAAAAAAAAATGTCTCATATCAGAACCTATTCAATTCATATACAAAACAAGCATATACATATATATCTCCTGGATATATAACTTTTAAAAAACTAAATCGACGCTGCTCAAAAAATTGTCCAAATTTATTCTACAAAATTTTAAATTAATTGAGAATAATGAAAATAAAAGTGAATCACATAATGAAGAAGCACAAAACGAATTCAATTCATACATTATAATTATGACGGAGAAATGATCTATTTTTGCATTCTTCCATTATCAGAATACCCTCCACTGCTACTTGATTTCCTTTTGATAATTTATTAACTTCTTGGTTCAGTTCCCTGCAATCATGAGTGAAGAAAATAAATTCAAAAGATCACGAAACAACCTCTTAGAGAAAATACCCCATAGGCATGAGTTGGAGATTATGAAGAATAGAAAATCCATTCATTTGACTCTTTATTAAAAAAGAATCCCAAAATTTGAAGATGGTTCACATTTCTATCTAGAGAACACTTAAGGAGAATCCTTAGAGTATGAAATTTAGGGTGATTGTATGGACCTATCCTAATTCCGTATTTATATTTCATGAAATGTGATTAAGATAGAAATAGAATACCCCACACATTATTAAAACTATGATCTCCTTATATTGCCCCATAAAAAAAAAGCATTGAGGGAAAGACTTATCAATACGAAAACATCCACATGAATAATTATAGCATGAATACTTGGAATTCTAATATTGGAAATCATATTCCTTACTTGGGAAAGAACTTGGAACAAGGGAATGAACTTGTCTTGAAATGTAGTAGATTTCCTAGTTAACTAGATTCCCAATAGATAAGGCAAGGAGGGGTTTTAAGTTCTTTCAATCTATAATTACTTTTATGTTTGTGTCAAATAGATTTTAATAGATTTTCTATACTAATAATTTTTTCTTCTTTTTTCCAGACTTGTTGAGAGTAGGGACAATTGAATATCAAGAGAGAAAATGATTCTTATTCAAATCTACATTAGAAACAAATTCCAAGATCTTGTCTACTTCTTTTCTATAATACATTCTAACTCAAGGCCTTATTCTTCAAAGCTAACCATATATGTATCCTAGTATTCATTGGAGCCTTTTATTTCCAAATCTACTTCCACCACAAGATTTTCCCTTCTAGATCGAAAACATTCATAGCTTTATATTTTAGATGAGCAATATATACACCACTGGAATTATTGAAATCCCAAGCCAAAGAGTTATATTCATCTCTCATACTAATGTATCCTTTACTCAACTTTGTTTTATAAAAGATCCCCATAAGATTACCTAGTCTCTAGTGAGACCAAGCTCATAGGCTTGTTTCTAGCCTTGTGACCATAGGTCTATGCCATTTACAATCCCAACACGGTTAGGGTCACATAAAACCTCCCATGTAAAAGAACACTCATATATGTAGGAAAGAACAATCTCTTTCTAGAACCTATAATAACATCAGGGTGAGTGCAAGCTAATGATGGTCTCTAATGATGCATTAGTGGCAATGCAGACATGGAAACATTGACTTGTATGGATGGTTGAAGGTACGTTCACAATGAATTTGAATATGGTGTAAGAAGATGAAATGCGAGAAATCAAATAAGATTTTGGAATATAAAAATTTTGTTGATAGAATTTGTGTATGACTATTGGAAATTCAAGTTTTTCTAATAGTGATATGTTAGTTTTCCTACAAAATATATTGCAGATGTTCTTGTTGGTGCAATTTTTGAGTACCTAATTCATGGAATTTCCTTTAAAAATTGTATAATTGTAAATAACACATTATTCTTGTGAGTGACTATTTAAGAAAATTAATGTTAAGTTTATATTTTTCAAAATTTTGAAATTCATTATATCCCTAAAGTTACAAGGTCATGCATTAGTGAAAGGTTTGAGGGTCTTAACATAACCATTTTTTTTTTTTTTTGAATTGTAGATCTCAGTTTGTATAATGAAACTTATCATTTATGTTTTGTAAATGGGAAGGGTGATAAAAATTTATAAAAGGAATAAACTGCATCTATATTTTAATATTGCATTATATGTCAAGACAAAAACAAATTAAAAATAATAAACACTATTTTTTAAAATTATATATTTGGAATTTGTATAGTCGAATATATATGTTTGTGTAGATTCATTAGCAATGGATTTGTGTCGTCTATTTTAAAATAATGTGAAAAATGGAGATATTGGGTGGCATTAAAAAAATAGAGGTTTTGTTACTTTTTCAACCCAAATCACCGAGTTTGTCATATGGAACCTAAATTCGAAGAAACCAAGTCAAATCAATGAACACATAATTTGGAATTATTAATCCTTCCAAGGAAATTTTGAATTTAAGGATCTCATGCATTATAAGAATGTGTACACATTCCTAGAATTTTCACATGTTATTTTGAGTAAAAATTCATGGAAGGAATGTACTGTCATTTTACTCACAACACTAACAACTTGGTTGAAAAAAATCAACTCCCAGAGATGAGCACTCTTGTGTTATATTACATAATGTGTGTGTGCACATGCGCACATGCGAGCATGCATGTGATATCTAACTCTCCTTAGATCTTGTAAGAAGTATCGTAAAATCAATATTTTCCATGTCATTCAAGAGATAATGACAACATTTAGGAAAACAAATGTTGTATAGCTTATATAGAAAACCATTTTGGGGATGATAGTCTCCCTTACCATCACCTTATTCTACATAAATTTGGCCCTATAGCTACTTAAACACCTCTTTAAAGTTGTGATATTATATGTATACCTCTTTGTATGCATCATGCATAAAAGGCTCAATGTGCATAAGAGTTCCCAAAGCTATAATCTTGGATGTGGGTGGCCTTGGAAGAATCTCCACCAACTGATTAGTGTTTCCATTTTTATACTAGACGACTAGATGAAATTGTTGCAAAATACACATCCACTTGTAAATTCTGGTTTGTTGTATCTTACTTTGGGTCTGCAAATACTCGAGTGTCTCATGATCAATGTGTATAATGGTTTCCTTACCCATTATATAGTGATTCCACTTCTTAACAACTTGAACTAGGACATAGAGTTCCTTACCATATGTAGTTTAGTTCAAAACTCCCCCATGAAACGTCTTGGAATGATAGCATACTATCTTACGTCATTGCATCAAAATTGATCCCATAGCATACCCACTTGCATATGTCTCCACTTTGAAAGGATTTTGTAAATTAGGCAATGCGAGAAATGTTGCTTGACTGATCCTTCATTTTATCTCATCGCAATCTTTCTGTTGATTCTTTCCCCATTGGAAACTCTTACCACTGGCTTGTATGGCATGGAGTGGTGCAATTATTGCTGAAAAATATTCTATGAACTTATGTAGGTATTGTGCTACCCAAAACAATATCCCAAATTCAATGACATTAGAAATAACTAGGCACTTCATGATGATCTCCATCCTTTTAGAATCTATCTTGAGTTCCCCTCCACTCATCACATACCCCAAATACACCAATGACTACCGATCAAACTCACATTTCTTGAGGTTTTCCATCCACTTATGATTTTTCAGAGTCTCTAAAACCTAAATAAGATGTGATATGTGCTCCTCCTAGGTAGAGCTATAAACCAATAAATCATACAAATACACTATTACAATTGAATCTAAATAGGGATGAAATACATAATTCATCAAACACATAAATGTAGCTAGTTCATTACATAAACAAAAAGGCATGACCAACCATTCATATAGACCTTGCCTTGTCTTGAAAGAGGTCTTCTAGGTGTATTCCTCTTTAACGTGTACTTGGTGGTATCCTGATTTGAGATCCAACTTGGTGAAGCACTTGGCTTTCTACAAATAATATAACAAATGATCAATCCTTCGTAGAGGGTACTAGTTCTTGAGTGTGATCTTTTTCAAAGCTCTATAATCGATACACATTCACCAAGTCCTATCCTTCTTGGGTATTATGATGATAGGTGACCCACAAGGTAAGGTGCTTAGTTGGATAACTCCCTTGTCTAGCAACTTCTACAACTATTTCTTCACTTCATTTGATTCTAGAATAGACTATCTATACAACCCAATATTTTGTAATGGGGAGTTAGGAAAGAATGGTATCTCATGCTCCACTTCCCTCTTAGGTGGAAGTATTTTTATGCTCCTGGAACACTGCCCTATATTCCTACAACAGCTCCTCCAACTGTTGTTTTTTTCCTTTGTTACATCCCTCAAGGGATTCATTTACCCTTATCGATTCCTTCCCTTATTTTTTCTCTCTTCAGAAAATAAATATATACTTGTTACTAGAACTGATCAAAATTTTGGCTTGGTTATCACTTACTAGAGTGATATTTGACTTGCATTTGTGTGTGTTGATGATAAAATACTTCCCATCCTTTATCAGGAGACATTGTTTTTCTCTCCACATGAATATCACATCCCTCATATACACGAAGGGGATTCCAAACACTACACCACACACATCAAGGGGTACTACATATAGTTCCACTTCATCAATAAAATATTCACTTATAGAAAACTTGATCTTACATTGTTTGGGAAATTTGATCTCTACATCCTTATTTACCCATCCCAATGGATATGAGCCTCCAAACCAATATTTTTGACTTGATCATCTACTATGAGATAAGATTGTGAGCTAGAATTGAATAAATAATCTACCTTGGTATTTTTTACCTAAATCTTAATATGGAAGACTTTTGTCATTTCCTTCTCTTCCTTGTGATGAAGGGTACTCAAATTCACCTCCTTCTTCACTTAAATGTAGAAAATATTCTTAACCACATCCAAGCTTCTCTATACTTGGTTTCTTGAATTCTTTCATAGTAGGTTCTTCTTCTTGGCATCATCCTTATAGTTCTTTGGATTCAACTCTATATTACAGCTTCCAACACTTATCTTTAGTTCATCCATTGATATTGCAATGGGTTTAGTTGTTGTTTGGATCATTGCACTGATGTGTAGTGGTTATCATTTTCTTTTCTTTCCCTTTCCACTTCTTCCCCTCCTTGGAAGCTTCTAGGTGATATTTATATTTATAACCACTTGGATATCATTTCTTATGGCCTATGTCATTCAAATATTGTTCTTGCACACATGCCTCATCAATAGTCCTTAGTTTTAAGAGCATCACTTTCTTTCATAAGTGACTTCATAGACCCCCCAGATACTTGAGGAGTATGTATAATTTCTTAGGAGAGATACCCAACATGATACCCATATTCCTAAATTCGATGGTGTACTCTTGCAAACTCTTCCCTTCCCTCTGCCTTAAGTGATTCCAATGGATCCATTGTTCCTCTACATACCCAATAGGGTAAAACTGGGAATTGATGAGGGGTTTAGAATCCCCCCACTTAGTTACTAGTGGATCACCCTCCAACATAAGTTTCTATGTGTGGATTTCTCACTAGGTTTGTGCACGACCCTCTAGTTTTAGTTGGGAAAACAAAATCTTCTACTCTTCATCTATATTATGGACATCAGATTAATACACTTCTAACTATTGGAACTAATGACTCAACCTAACAACATCAATATCACCTTGGTAGGGAGTGATGTCCACTTTTCGTTCCATTTTCATTAGAGGTTGTGAAGTATTGATGGAATTGGAAATTAGTTGTTCTTTCTCGAGCTCTTTTCCTAAATCGTTTATTGTGTCTTCACTATCGCTTGGTTTCCCATTAGATCTAGCTATTGAGTTAGAGCCACCAACCCATGAAAGGTCCAAATTTGTTTTCTAGATCCATCATGAGGAGGGACATATTACGAGAGATATCATAAAAAATATCTTCCATCCTCGAAAATATCTCTTCTGCTACATCACAAGGGTTTTTATGAATAGACTCATCTACGATGGCTAGGGTTATGTGACTTCCTTCTTAAATCAACTCCTAGATCCAACAACTTTCCAAAAATACCCCAAATAAAATTACTTTAATAAAAATATGATATTTAAACTACCATGTATATCCATTGGAACAATTCATCACAATGGATCTTATAACATTGTGGAATCTTAGATTATGCAATTTATTTCCTTAGATCCTAGATTAATTATTACTAGCTTATTACTTATATTTACAAAAATAATTGAATATGAAAATGAAATATTATGAAATTATACACACCATCCACACAACTGAAAATAATATATATTGATATGTAAACTATATTGGATATTCCACTAGAACAATTCATCACAAAAGTTTTGATAAATAAAACCGAATTCTACCTTTGAAGGTTAAATTCCCTTATACTCTAGAATATTTAGCTATTGATTTTCTACTTATGCATGAAATAGATAAAAAGTGAAAAATAGAGAACAGTAAAATGAAATTACACACCACCCACAAAATAACACAAATATTTTCTCTAGGGAGAAAACCCACCTAGAAGGTGAAGTTGGTTTCCTCTATTTTCTCTGGTATGGAAATATTGCAAGTGAAAAATATAAAACACTCTTTTTGGAGTTGCTTGAGACTTGTGGCCTATTAGGTTGATACAAAACATTAATTCCCTCTATTATTCTCTCTAATTTCCCACTCTTAGTTGTTTTAATTTTCTATGGAACAAAATACAATAGTATCGAATCAACCCCCTTCTCCTCCTAGTGGTACGATATTTAATATAGCCTCATAGCCATCTAGGGATAAGGTATTGAATTCCTCAACCCTCAATTAGTGTTTTGATTTGGAACTTATAGAATGTTCTAGAAAATTGATTAAGTGGACAAACCCACACATTTAATGGGGGTTGATGTGGCATTCACTCGCACCATGGTGATCAATATGGTAGTTCAACTTGATGGATGCACAAATTTATCATCCAAACTCTGATTGAGGTGATTCTTGCACCATTGGAAAGGTATCAGTGTGTAGAATATATAATGTTCTCCATAGTAATGTTTGGACCATAAAAAAGTATCGTTTGATGCCTAAAAAGGGCTCTGCAATATTTCATATGTTTTTTTGGATACAAAATTCCAAATTTGGACAAGCCGCCAAAATAGCCCTACAAGCTGATTCCTCCAATTTTTCCACCCATAAAGTACTAAGATAGATGAAAAATAATATAATGATCCAATCCAAATCATAAATTCCCATTTAGGGAGGATTTTGGTCCCAAAAATATTTTCTAAATGAGGTGAGGAAAAATGTCCTCTACCTTCTCCCTGGTGTACCGTTTTTCTTTGCTTGGAAGTTGTCCTTTCAACCCAATCTATCAAAGGTCATGATTCCCATGTATTATAGTTATAGACCTCTTCTGCAAAATTGTTTCCTCTTCCAACTCTTCCTGAGCATACAGTTCTAAGTACTATATGGAAGGTACGACCTACTCCTCCTCTTGATCTAACATGGAAGGCTCATAGAGTTTGAGATTCTCCACATTCACTACTAAGTAAATGTGCATGTATGGGAGTAGAATGAATCTGTATGAATTATCTCCCACCTTTTCCAATAACTCAAAAGAACCATATTGTAGAGATTTGATATTCTTACCAAGACTCTGTAGTCTTTCCTTATTCATATATAATCATACTCTTTCTCCCACTCTAAAGTTTCTCTCAATTATTTGTTGGTCATGTATGGACTTATACTTTTCTTGTGAATTCGTCAATTTCTCCTTTACTTGCAAATGGATCTTCCTAATCTTCTAAAAAAAAAAAATTCTTTTAATACATCCCCTATGAGGTACTCCCTCGCTCCTCCTTGCTATACATATACAACATCTAAGGGGGAAGGTGGAAAATATCCAAATCATGTTTCAAAAGGTGACTTACCAGTAGAAGCATGGACTACTTTGTTATAAGAGTGTTGTATATAGATCATATTTTCATATTGGGTCTTCAGATGCTTATGATTGTAACCCCTCAAAAGATGCACCAAAGTCTTATTGACTACTTTTGTTTTCCCATCTGTATGTGGATGTAATGTTGTATATCGCTTCATATTAGTATCCATCTTCTCCCACAATTATTCTAGAAGGAATTGAGAAATATGGTGTCCCTGTATGAGATGATGCTCCTTGGTATCCCAGAGTGCACCCAAACCTATTCAAATAACACGTTTTCTAATTCCCATCCCTTGATGGTATTTTTACAAGGCATGAGAATGCAAATTTTGTTGAACCTTTCAACTACCACAAATAGATAGTCTTGTCCCTTCTTGGTTGTTGGTAAACTTCCCACAAAATCCATGGAAACACTTTCCCAAGTTTGAGTGGGTACAAGTAAGGGATGGTATATACCTTACTTCTTGTTACTGGGATTATTGGTACAACAAAGTATACATCCTATAATATATTGTGCTACATCTTATTTCATTCTAGGCCAGTACACATACCTTTGTAAGTTTGCAACTATCTTCCCAACACCAAAATTTCCTACAACCTTGGAGGTGTGAGCCTCTTTGATAAGTTGAAATCATTCACCTTTAGGGACACAAATATTGTGAAGCTTGTAGAGTAAACCATTATGGAAATGATAGAAATCCTTTCTCTCACCTTATTCTATATGAATTTGGCCCCATAGTTGCTGAAAAACCTCCTTGAAGTCCTCTTCTTATGTGTATGTCTCTTTGTATGCATCATGGGTAAAAGGATCCATGTGCATAAAAGTTTCCGAAGTTGTAATATTGGATGTGGGTGGCTATGAAAACATGTCTTCCAACT
>JASDQU010307566.1:16974-39057 GCA_032191745.1 Picea mariana
GGAATATAAAAATTTTGTTGATAGAATTTGTGTATGACTATTGGAAATTCAAGTTTTTCTAATAGTGATATGTTAGTTTTCCTACAAAATATATTGCAGATGTTCTTGTTGGTGCAATTTTTGAGTACCTAATTCATGGAATTTCCTTTAAAAATTGTATAATTGTAAATAACACGTTATTCTTGTGAGTGACTATTTAAGAAAATTAATGTTAAGTTTATATTTTTCAAAATTTTGAAATTCATTATATCCCTAAAGTTACAAGGTCATGCATTAGTGCAAGGTTTGAGGGTCTTAACATACCCATTTTTTTTTTGCTTTTTGAATTGTAGATCTCAGTTTGTATAATGAAACTTATCATTTTTGTTTTGTAACTGGGTAGGGTGATAAAAATTTATAAAAGGAATAAACTGCGTCTATATTTTAATATTACATTATATGTCAAGACAAAAACAAATTAAAAATAATAAACACTATTTTTTAAAATTATATATTTGGAATTTGTATAGTTGAATATATATGTTTGTGTAGATTCATTACCAATGGATTTGTGTTGTCTATTTTAAAATAATATGAAAAATGGAGATATTGGGTGGCATTAAAAAATAGAGGTTTTGTTATTTTTTCAACCCAAATCACCGAGTTTGTCATATTGAACCTAAATTTGAAGAAACCAAGTCAAATCAATGAACACATAATTTGGAATTATTAATCCTTCCAAGGAAATTTTGAATTTAAGGATCTCATGCATTATAAGAATGTGTACATATTCCTAGAATTTTCACATGCTATTTTGAGTAAAAATTCATGTAAGGAATGTACTGTCATTTTACTCACAACACTAACAACTTGGTTGAACAAAATCAACTCCCAGAGATGAGCACTCTTGTGTTATATTACATAATGTGTGTGTGCACATGCGCACGTGCAAGCATGCATGTGATATCTAACTCTCCTTAGATCTTGTAAGAAGTATTGTAAAATCAATATTTTCCATGTCATTCAAGAGATAATGACAACATTTAGGAAAACAAATGTTGTATAGCTTATATAGAAAACCATTTTGGGGATGATAGTCTCCCTTACCATCACCTTATTCAACATAAATTTGGCCCTATAGCTACTTAAACACCTCTTTAAAGTTGTGATATTATATGTATATCTCTTTGTATGCATCATGCATAAAAGGCTCAATGTGCATAAGAGTTCCCAAAGCTATAATCTTGGATGTGGGTGGCCTTGGAAGAATCTCCACCAACTAATTAGTGTTTCCATTTTTATACTAGACGACTAGATGAAATTGTTGCAAAATACACATCCACTTGTAAATTCTGGTTTGTTGTATCTTACTTTGGGTCTGCAAATACTCGAGTTTCTCATGATCAATGTGTATAATGGTTTCCTTGCCCATTAGATAGTGCTTCCACTTCTTAACAACTTGAACTAGGACATAGAGTTCCTTACCATATGTAGTTTAGTTCAAAACTCCCCCATGAAACATCTTGGAATGATAGCATACTATCTTACCTCATTGCATCAAAATTGATCCCATAGCATACCCACTTGCATATGTATCCACTTTGAAAGGATTCTGTAAATTAGGCAATGCGAGAAATGTTGCTTGACTGATCCTTCATTTTATCTCATCGCAAGATTTCTGTTTATTCTTTCCCCATTGGAAACTCTTACCACTGGCTTGTATGGCATGGAGTGGTGCAATTATTGCTGAAAAAGATTCTATGAACTTATGTAGGTATTGTGCTACCCAAAAGATATCCCAAATTCAATGACATTAGAAATAACTAGCCACTTCATGATGATCTCCATCCTTTTAGGATCTATCTTGAGTTCCCCTCCACTCATCACATACCCCAAATACACCAATGACTACTGATCAAACTCACATTTCTTGAGGTTTTCCATCCACTTATGATTTTTCAGAGTCTCTAAAACGTAAATAAGATGTGATATGTGCTCCTCCTAGGTAGAGCTATAAACCAATAAATCATACGAATACACTATTACAATTGAATCTAAATAGGGATGAAATACATCATTCATCAAACACATAAATGTAGCTAGTTCATTACATAAACAAAAAGGCATGACCAACCATTCATATAGACCTTGCCTTGTCTTGAGAGAGGTATTCTAGGTGTATTCCTCTTTAACGCGTACTTGGTGGTATCCTGATTTGAGATCCAAGTTGGTGAAGCACTTGGATTTCTACAAATAATATAACAAATGATCAATCCTTCGTAGAGGGTACTAGTTCTTGAGTGTGATCTTTTTCAAAGCTCTATAATCGATACACATTCACCAAGTCCTATCCTTCTTGGGTATTATGATGATAGGTGACCCACAAGGTAAGGTTCTTAGTTGGATAACTCCCTTGTCTAGCAACTACTACAACTATTTCTTCACTTCATTTGATTCTAGAATAGACTATCTATACAACCCAATATTTTGTAATGGGGAGTTAGGAAAGAATGGTATCTCATGCTCCACTTCCCTCTTAGGTGGAAGCATTTTTATGCTCCTGGAACACTGCCCTATATTCCTACAACAACTCCTCCAACTGTTATTTTTTTCCTTTGTTACATCCCTCAAGGGATTCATTTACCCTTATCGATTCCTTCCCTTGTTGATTCTCTCTTCATAAAATAAATATATACTTGTTACTATAACTGATCAAAATTTTGGCTTGGTTATCACTTACTAGAGCGATATTTGACTTGCATTTGTGTGTGTTGATGATCAAATACTTCCCATCCTTTATCAGGAGGCATTGTTTTGTTCTCCACATGAATATCACATCCCTCATATACACGAAGGGGATTCCAAACACTACACCACACACATCAAGGGGTACTACATATAGTTTCACTTCATCAATAAA
This sequence comes from Picea mariana, assembly GCA_032191745.1. Classification (NCBI taxonomy): domain Eukaryota; kingdom Viridiplantae; phylum Streptophyta; class Pinopsida; order Pinales; family Pinaceae; genus Picea; species Picea mariana. The sequence goes on from JASDQU010307566.1 coordinate 19,874, forward strand.
ATATTCACTTATAGAAAACTTGATCTTACATTGTTTGGGAAATTTGATCTCTACATCCTTATTTACCCATCCCAATGGATATGAGCCTCCAAACCAATATTTTTTACTCGATCATCTACTATGAGATTAGATTGTGAGCTAGAATTGAATAAATAATCTACCTTGGTATTTTTTACCTAAATCTTAATATGGAAGACTTATGTCATTTCCTTCTCTTCCTTGTGATGAAGGGTACTCAAATTCACCTCCTTCTTCACTTAAATGTAGAAAATATTCTTAACCACATCCAAGCTTCTCTATACTTGGTTTGTTGAATTCTTTCATAGTAGGTTCTTCTTCTTGGCATCATACTTACAGTTCTTTGGATTCAACTCTATATTACAACATCCAACACTTATCTTTAGTGCGGCCATTGATATTGCAATGGGTTTAGTTGTTGTTTGGATCATTGCACTGATGTGTGGTGGTTATCATTTTCTTTTCTTTACCTTTCCACTTCTTCCCCTCCTTGGAAGCTTCTAGGTGATATTTCTATTTATAACCACTTGGATATCATTTCTTATGGCCTATGTCATTCAAATATTATTCTTGCACACATGCCTCATCAATGGTCCTTAGTTTTAAGAGAATCACTTTCTTTCATAAGTGACTGCATAGACCCCCCAGATACTTGAGGAGTATGTATAATTTATTAGGAGAGATACCCAACATGATATCCATCTTCCTAAATTTGATGGTGTACTCTTGCAAACTCTTCCCTTGCCTCTACCTTAAGTGATTCCAATGGATCCATTGTTCCTTCTATGTGTGGATTTCTCACCAGGTTTGTGCACGACCCTCTAGCTTTAGTTGAGAAAACAAAATCTTCTACTCTTCATCTATATTATGGACATCGGATTAATACACTTCTAACTATTGGAACTAATGACTCAACCTAACAACATCAATATCACCTTGGTAGGGAGTGATGTCCACTTTTTGTTCCATTTTGAATAGAGGTTGTGAAGTATTGATGGAACTGGAAATTAGTTGTTCTTTCTCAAGCTCTTTTCCTAAATCCTTTATTGTGTCTTCACTATCGCTTGGTTTCCCGTCAGATCCAGCTATTGAGTTAGAGCCACCAACCCATGAAAGGTCCAAATTTGTTTTCTAGATCCATCATGAGGAGGGACATATTACGAGAGATATCATAAAAATTATCTTCCATCCTCGAAAATATCTCTTCTGCTACATCACAAGGGTTTTTATGAATAGACTCATCTACAATGGCTAGGGTTATGTGACTTCCTTCTTAAATCAGCTCCTAGATCCAACAACTTTCCAAAAATAACCCAAATAAAATTACTTTAATATAAATATGATATTTAAACTACCATGTATATCCATTGGAACAATTCATCACAATGGATCTTATAACATCGTGGAATCTTAGATTATGCAATTTATTGCCTTAGATCCTAGATTAATTATTACTAGCTTATTACTCATATTTACAAAAATAATTGAATATGAAAATGAAATATTATGAAATTATACACACCATCCACACAACTGAAAATAATATATTTTGATATGTAAACTATATTGGATATTCCACTAGAACAATTCATCACAAAAATTATGATAAATAAAACCGAATTCTACCTTTGAAGGTTAAATTCCCTTATACTCTAGAATATTTAGTTAGTGATTTTCTACTTATGCATGAAATAGATAAAAAGTGAAAAATAGAGAACAATAAAATGAAATTACACACCACCCACAAAATAACACAAATATTTTCTCTAGGGAGAAAACCCACCTAGAAGGTGAAGCTGTTTTCCTCTATTTTCTTTTGTATGGAAATATTGCAAGTAAAAAATATAAAACACTCTTTATGGAGTTGCTTGAGACTTGTGGCCTATTAGGTTGATAGAAAAAATTAACGTCCTCTATTATTCTCTCTAATTTCCCACTCTTAGTTGTTTTAATTTTCTATGGAACAAAATACAATATTATCGAATCAACCCCCTTCTCCTCCTAGTGGTACGATATTTAGTATAGCCTCATAGCCATCTAGGGATAAGGTATTGAATTCCTCAACCCTCAATTAGTGTTTTGGTTTGGAACTTATAGAATGTTTTAGAAAATTGATTAAGTGGACAAACTCACACATTTAATGGGGGCTGATGTGGCATTCACTCGCACCATGGTGATCAATTTGGTAGTTCAACTTGTCGTATGCACAAATTTATCATCCAAACTCCGATTGAGGTGATTCTTGCACCATTGGAAAGGTATCAGTGTGTCGAATATATAATGTTCTCCATAGTAACGTTTGGACCATAAAAAAGTATTGTTTGATGCCTAAAAAGGGCTCTGCAATATTTCATAATTTTTTTGGATACAAAATTCCAAATTTGGACAAGCCGCCAAAATGGCACTATAATCTGATTCCTCCAATTTTTCCATCCATAAAGTACTAAGATAGATGAAAAATAATATAATGATCCAATCCAAATCATAAATTCCCATTTAGGGAGGATTTTGGTCCCAAAAATATTTTCTAAATGAGGTGAGGAAAAATGTCCTCTACCTTCTCCCTGGTGTACCGTTTTTCTTTGCTTGGAAGTTGTCCTTTCAATCGAATCTATCAAAGGTCATGCTTCCCATGTCTTATAGTTATAGACCTCTTCTGCAAAATTGTTTCCTCTTCCAAATCTTCCTGGGCATACAGTGATAAGTACTCTATGGAAGGTACAACCTACTCCTCCTCTTGATCTAACATGGAAGGCTCATAGAGGTTGAGATTCTCCACATTCACTACTGAGTAAATGTGCATGTATGGGAGTAGAATGAGCCTGTATGAATTATATCCCACCTTTTCCAATAACTCAAAAGAACCATATTGTAGAGATTTGATATTCTTACCAAGACTCTGTAGTCTTTACTTATTCATATATAATCATACTCTTTCTCCCACTCTAAAGTTTCTCTCTATTATGTGTTGGTCATGTATGGCCTTATACTTTTCTTGTGAATTCATCAATTTCTCCTTTACTTGCAAATGGATCTTCCTGATCTTCTAAAAATATATATATTCTTTTAATACATCCCCTATGAGGTACTCCCTCGCTCCTCCTTGCTATACATATACAACATCTAAGGGTGAAGGTAGAAAATATCCAAATCATGTTTCAAAAGGTGACTTACCAATAGAAGCATGGACTACTTTGTTATAAGAGTGTTGTATATAGATCATATTTTCATCTTGGGTCTTCAGATGCTTCTGATTGTAACCCCTCAAAAGATTCACCAAAGTCTTATTGACTACTTTTGTTTTCCCATCTGTATGTGGATGGAATGTTGTATATCTCTTCATCTTAGTATCCATATTCTCCCACAATTAGTCTAGAAGGAATTGAGAAATATGGTGTCCCTGTATGAGATGATGCTCCTTGGTATCCCAGAGTGCACCCAAACCTATTCAAAGAACACGTTTTCTAATTCCCATCCCTTGATGGTATTTTTACAAGGCATGAGAATGCAAATTTTGTTGAACCTTTCAACTACCACAAATAGATAGTCATGTCCCTTCCTGGTTGTTGGTAAACTTCCCACAAAATCCATGGAAATACTTTCCCAAGTTTGAGTGGGTAGAAGTAAGGGATGGTATATACCTTACTTCTTGTTACTGGGATGAAAGCTAGTGTCTTAACTCCAGAATGATCATCAAAGGTTAGAGACATGCCCCCCCAAGCTTCAATTCATTCACTGACTATCATAAGTTTAAAGGTGGATACATGTGGATGAAAAGAAGGTTCAAATACGAGAACTAACGAAAGACTCGACTCGACATCCTCTAATATATTGTGCTACATCTTATTTCATTCTAGGCTAGTACACATACCTTTGTAAGTTTACAACTATCTTCCCAACACCAAAATTTCCTACAACCTTGGAGGTGTGAGCCTCTTTGATAAGTTGCAATCATTCACCTTTAGGGACACAAATATTGTGAAGCTTGTAGAGTAAACCATTATGGAAATGATAGAAATCCTTGCTCTCACCTTATTCTATATGAATTTGGCCCCATAGTTGCTGAAAAACCTCCTTGAAGTCCTCTTCTTATGTGTATGTCTCTTTGTATGCATCATGGGTAAAGGATCCATGTGCATAAAAGTTTCCGAAGTTGTAATATTGGATGTGGGTGGCTATGAAAACATGTCTTCCAACTTGTTTGTACTACCCTTCTTATACTTTATTACCAAATGAAACTATTGTAAGAAACCCATCCATTTGTAGTTCCTAGTTTGATGTAACTTAATTTGGGCCTGCAAATACTGGAGTGACTGGTGATCTATATGGATGATGGTCTCCTTTCCCATCAAATAGTGTTTCCACTTTTTGACAGCTTGTACCAAGGCATAGAGATATTTTCCGTAGGTAGGGTAGTTGAGTATCACCCAATGAAATACTTCAAAATGATAGAAGACAAGCCTTGCTCCATACATCAGAACTGATCTCGTGGCATACCAACCTGCATCTTTATCCACTTCGAAGGGATTCTACAATTTTGGTATCATGAGTACTAGTGCTTGAATGATATTTGTTTTTATATCATCGAAAGCCTTCTACTAATTCTTCCCCCATTGTAAACTCTTAGCACTCGCTATTATGGCGTGGAGTGGTGCAACTATTACTAAAAGTGAAGCTATGAAATTTTGTAAGTACTGTTCTTCCCCAAAAAATATCCTAACTTCAGTGACACTTAGGAATTGGCCATTTCATGATGGCCTCCATCTTGGTGGGATCTATCTTGAGCTCGCCTCCATAGATCACATACCCTAGATACACCAAAGACTGTTGATAAAACTAACATTTATTGAGATTTGCTAGAAAAAGGTGCTTCTTCAGGGTCTCTAATGCCTACATCATATCTAATATATTCTCTTCCCAGGTAGCACTATAAATTAGTATATCATCCAAATAAACAATAACAAATTAATCTAGATAAGGGTGTAAAACATCATTCATTGGTAGCACAAATGTAGCTGGTGCATTTCATAAACTGAATGGAATACCAAACCACTCATACAAACCTTTCCTTTTATTGAATCAATCCTTCCTGGTATCTTCTTCTTTGAATCATTCCTGGTGATATCCTGATTTCAAATCCATATGAGTGAAGTCCTTGACATGCTACAACTAGTCTATTAGTTCATCGATCATGGGTAGAGGGTATCGATTCTTTAGGTAATACTGTTCAATGCCCTATAATCGATACACATTCTCTAAGTCCCATCCTTCTTTGGCACAATTATGGTGAGTGACCCACAAGGTGAGGTACTTGTTCAAATCACAACCTACTCCAACAACTGCTACAACTGCTTATTTACTTCATTTTCTTCTAGAACGAGCTGTATATACAACCCAATATTCGTCAAGGGGAAGTATAACAATAATTGGATTTCATGCTCCACTTCCATATTAAGTGGCATCCCTTTAGGCTCCTGGAACAATCCCATGTATGCCTTTAACAACTCCTCCAATTCATTTTTATTCTCCTTAGTACATCTTTCCAGGGATGTCTTTACTTTTAATGACCCTTCATCAAGCCAATTTTCTCTTAACAAAATTAAAACATATTTCTTGCTAGAATGATCAATTTCTTATTTTGATTGGCACTTACCAGGCAAGTTTTTTATTTTCTGTGTGCACGTTGATGATGAAGGATTTCCCATCCTTGATGAGGAAGTACTGGTTGTATCTCTTCATAAATATAACATCCCTCATATGAATGCAGCGGATTCAAAACACTACTATGCGTACATCCATTGGTACTACATCCAATTCTACTTAATCTATAAAATTGACACTTACAACAAATTTAATCTTGCACTTCTTTCGTACCTTGATCTATGCATCCTTGTTTACCTATCCCAATGGATAGAGGCTAGGATGATTGAAACTCCAATCCAAGCTTGATTACTAGATCCATTGCTATGCGATTAACATTTGAACCAGAGTTGAACAAAGCATCTATCTTGGTTTTCTTCATCTGAATCTAGATGTGGAAGAGCTTGGTCATCTCCTTTTCTTCCTGATGATGAAGGCTACTCAAATTCACCTCCTTCTACAAAGACATGCATAAAATATGTTCATCCATATTAGAGCTAATTTCAACCTGATTGCTTGAATCTATGGATAGAAGGTTATTTTTATTTCCATCCTTCCTGCGGTTCTTTGGGTTAAGCTCTGGATGAACATAGTTACCAACTTAACCAGAACTCTACCAAGTTCTCATTTTTTGGGGGTTCACATGTTTTACCTTGTTTTTAAAAGTTGTGCGACCAGTAGCTCCCACCTCTCTTTTTAGGTTGTTTTTTGATATTTTAAATATTCTTATCTATAATGTGTCCACATTATTTTTTTAAATGCTTATTTTTCATCTATTTTCAAAATTTTCTATTTTTTTTCAACGGTGTTTTAAATCATTTTTCCATGCTTCTTTCAATGTTTATTTTTTGTTTGTTAGTTTTTTCATGACCTGTGGGACTAGCCTGTTGCTGAGAAACCACGACTCAGGGGCATCTAAGCCATCAAAATCACCCGGGGATCACACCCAGCCTGAGCCAAACCAACCCTTAACATGGCTATAGTTTTTGTCCTCGTAGGTTTCGAACCGATGACTTTAACATCACGGAGTTCCTTAACAACACACTCCATCACTGACTGTCTTACACCTCGGGGACATGCTTCTTTCAAAGTTAAAAATGTTTTATATTGTTCATTTTTTTTTAAATTAAGAATTTTCATATAATTGTGTCTCCTTAATTAATTTATGGTTCCACACTTTATAAATATAGTAAAAAACATCATTTTTAACACATTTTTTACCGTTATTTCAATATATAGAAAATAATTGTAGTTAAATAACACTAATTTAAAATATTTAGCAAAAACCTATACATTTTGAATCCATATATAATTAAAAAACTATACATTTTGGTACCTATACATTTAAAATAACATGTCAAATAACGCATTTTTATGGACATAATTGAACAAAAAAAGTGAATTGTTTTTTAAAAATTAATATTTTTTTCCATATTTTTATGCATTTGAAGTAAAAAAATGACAATATTTAATGTCATTTTCCCTATTATGGTGATTCACATACAAATAAAAATAAAAAGAAAACAATAAAAAAGATTCATCATAAAACAACAATAGATACATTCATTCTTATTTTAAAATATGAAAGTCAAAACATCACAGTTATAGCTCATAAAAAGTTTTCAAAATTGAGCATCATTTTCAAGGGCATCTTAAAACTAATCAATAATATCATATATCCCAAACTCATCTTCTCAACAGACACATTATCATCTTTTTGGAAATCATTCTGTGCTTTCATTGTGTCAATTTTCTCTTCCATTGGGTCTTTTATATCTGCAAGTTCTCCAAAGTGATCCTTTCAAATCAATCCTCCTAATGGTACTTTAGGTTCCTTTGAAATTTTTTCCACCTTTAATTCATTAAAATATCCTTTCCTCATGCCAACTTCTTGCATTTCATCTAGAAGAGATAGAATAACATTAATTCTTTGTTGAATAAAACTGCACTGTAGTGGGTCACTTTCATTGGCTATGCAATTTCTTCCCTTTTGTAAGAAACACACTAGTGTTGTACCTAATCACCAAATACAAAATAAATAATTGAGTTAAATAATGTATTTTTTTTTGTAAGTGAGTGTGAGATTCTGTATTATTGAAAAATATGGTACAAAAGGAAAAAAGGGGATCCCCTGATCTGCCAAAAAGGAAACCAGATTAGGGATCCTAAAGTTGCGCTATCTACAAAAATGGGGGGGAGGGCTGGGCCGCCACCCTTGGAAACCGACCCAGTCTTTGAAAACACAAAAGACAAAAACGTAGGACAGGGGTGGCTCCTACACTGATAAACAACTTGACTAGGGCTTGATACTGCGCTAGTCCAAGAGGATGGGATGGCTTTCGTCTCCTTCCTTTCCTCCTCCACCATGCGCATATTTGTGATACAGGATGGTGTTCTGCATTGGTCTGCTCGAGTGATGTCCATGTGGTGGACATAACGTAGGTAGAGGTGGAATTATCCTGCCATTCGTTCCATTTTTTTTTTTTGGCTCCTCTGGTCCTCTTCTATTCTTCTTCACTAGCCTCCAGGTTGCTGAGGCGGATCAGAATTTCTGTGAGCACATTCTTGTGGTCCCAGATAGCCTCCTTGCTGGTCTCTTTCCTGTCAGCACTTATCTTTCCTATCAACATTTTTGTGCGCCAAACTTCCTCCACCATTTTGTGGTAGAGGGTTGTTCTGGGCTATGTGGACCCTGGGTCCCTTATCCCGTCCGCTTCTTGAATGAGTTATGCCTAGGCTCTGCCCTGGCGTGGTGTTGACTTCCCTCTCCCACTTTTCAATGACATCTTTTCCCTTTGGATCGACCGGTGTGAGAAAGGTACCCTTGGCTTCTCTAGCCTCCTGCTCCATCCTTGTGATCTTTCGAGTGCTTGTTGGAAGTTCCTCCCCCTGGGGGCCCCTCTTACTATGGGTATTCTTCATTCTTACCATCTCAGTTTGATTTTGGCAGTTCTTGTCTTGAATTCATCCCTCGTTTCTATTCACCCCTTCCTGGTATGTAGTATGGCCTCTGTAATTGCTTCTCTCCGGTCTGTGGCTATCCCTGATGTTTCTTATTTTATGGGATTTCCCCGACTATGGGATTATCCTAGTAATCATGGGTCTCCCGTAAGGGTGTACCTTCTGGTCCTTTTTCACTATTTTGGGGTGTGTACTCTTGGGAACCCTGTCATCATCCCTATGCCAATCCTTGGCCTTGCATGTTGTATGCCAATCATTCCCCCCCGTATCTATGCATGGGTGAGGTGTACCCATACCTGCCCATGGCCAACCCTTTTGTTCTTCATCCTTTGTCGCCTATTGATTATCCTTTCTACTTTCCCACGGACAGCTCTTGTACTTATTTCTATTGACATGACCATGGTGTCGTACCTCCTCTTGTGGTGTGACTAGGATCTACATTGTAACTCGTGTTTAAGTGGTGGCCTATCATATTCTTCCTAGATCCTACATGCCCTTCAATTATTTCTACGCATCCAGCCTCGATGTGGTCGTTTGTACTTTGACTGCCGTCATAGTCCTTTGCCGCTAGTTGGATGCAGTCTGTTCAGAACTGACCATTCAGGATGTTACTCCATATGGAATCCAGTTCCGGTCCTTCCTTGTCGACCCCTTCGTTAGCGATTTTGTCTGCTAGTCCATTTGCTGACCTGCGTACCCAGCGTAACTCCACTGTGATCCCCGTCTGCAAGTGCTCCTAATTTTTTTGCAGGGAATGAGCCAAATGCCAGTGTCTCTGAATTTTTCCCACTCTGGTACCATTTTAGAGTCACCTTACTGTGTTGATGACGATCATGGAATCTCCTTCCACTATGGAATTGGTCATCCCTTCCCGGTGTAGAATCTCGAGGTCGATCTCTAGGGCTCCAAATTCAGCAGCGTTGTTGGTTGAGTTTCCCAGACTCCCAATGTATAGCTGAATGCTTTTTCCTTGATTGTCCATCATTACTCCTCCCATTCCTGTCCATTCTGCGTTACCTTTTGACACCCCATCAAAATTTAGCTTGAGGGAGCCCTCTGGTGGCGGTTTCTAGTTGCGCTCACCTACTTGTAGTTGCGGTGGTCATCTTACATGATTGGGGTTGCATCCATATTTCAGTTGAAAAGAATCTAGAACTAAGAGGTCCTGGTCTGTGAGTTGTGCTCTTCTTGTTTGGCAGTTGCGGCTCTGTATCATTTCTCTTGTCATGAAGATTATTGTTTCCTTGATCTTTCCTTCTATCCAACTTTGGTTCCTGAAGATGTGCTAGTTCCTTTCCTTCCATATTTCCCATATGATCATTCCAGGGATGAGGGTCCAACATAGATTCACCTCTTCGTTTTCATTGTCGTTCTCTTTCCAGATGTTGATAGTTGAGGATATATTAGCTCTGATCCTATTGGACTGTTGGAATATGCCTACCGCCTAGTCCTAGACTTCTGTTGTGTAGGTACATTCATCCAGGAGATGGTTTGTTGTTTCCTCCTTTACTTCACATAGGTGACATCTGGAAGGACCTATGAATCCTCTCTTCCTTAGGTTTTCCCAAGTTAGAATTCGGTTGTGGAGTATTAGCCACTGGAAGATTTTTAGTTTTGGCTAATGGGGGTTGTTCCAGAGCTTATCCCATTAATGCGTCAGGTCTTCTTGGTCCTGGTTTGCTATATAGTGTTAGACTTCTTTGATATTGAATTCCCCGCTGTCTTTGTGCTTCCATCTCAGCTGGTCATTTCCATCCGTGACTACAATTTTTCGTCTCCCCAATTCCTCCTCCACCTCTTTTACTATTGTGTTTTGGTCTCTATTCTGTGGGATGAGAGTGTTCCAGATTCTCCATTTGTGGTGATCTATTTCTTGTTTCCAGTAATGGTAGACTCTAGTTTTTCCTTGTGCAATCAGCTCCTTTTGGAGTTCCTCCCAGCCTGGTTTTTCCATTCTAGTTTTCTGTTGCTAGGCATCCTCCCAGAATCTAGTTGTTCTTTCAGTTCTAACTTCCTAAACGTTGTGTGTCTGGATCCAGGCCTTGTTGCGCCAGGCTAGGTTTCAGATGGTGGAACCTTCCCTGGTGCCTCTAAAGTGGATTTTGTCCTGGTCGCATATGTCTGGGGCATACTTTGCCTTCCACAGGTTGACCCATGGTGTAGTAGTTTCTTTGACCCAGCGACACCAGAGTTTCGCCCCATAGGTGCCATTGGTCACTTGCAGGTCATGTAACCCCATGCGTCCTTTGCTTTTTGGTTTACAAACCTTCTCCCAAGCCACCAGTGCCCATTGTTTCCTTGTTTCTGCACCTCGCCACAGGAAGTATCTTTGTATGGTTATTATTTTTTGTAGTATCCCCTTGGGGCTTGGTAAAACAGACATCACAAAGGTTGGAATTTCTTGTAAAACCGACTTGTTCAGGACAAGTATTTCGGCTAGGTTGAGGGATCTGTATGTCTAATGTTTTACCCGGTCTTGTAGCTTGTTGATTATTCCTTCCCAAGTTGAGACTTTGTAAGATTTGGCTGTCAGAGGAATGCCCAAGTATTTGGTTGGTAGTGCTTTGTGTTCAAAGCCCAAGATGTTGGCCAAATTTCTTTGGATTGCGGGGTTGGTATTAAAGAAGAAGATCATAGATTTGGACTGGTTGATCTCTTCCCCCGAGGCTTCCCCAGACTCATCTAATATTTGTTTGTAGGCTTTCGCTTCCTTGACCATGGGTATGCCATGAAGTAAGGTGTCATCCACGAACTGTTGTTGTGTGGAAGTAGGGAAATTCTCGAAGGGTTTGATACCTTTTATTTCCCCTATTGTTGTTTCACTTTTTATGCTTCGACTGAGACCTTCCATCATTAGAATGAATAAGAAAGGGGACAATGGGTCTCCTTGTTTGATGCCTCTCTTGGGCCATAAAGGTTTGGCAGGGGCTCCATTTACTAGTAGTGAGTAGCTTGTTGGGGATACTAGGCTGACTATCCAACTAATCCAATGCTGGGTGAAGCCGAAGGATTCTAGGGTCTTGATCATATAGTGCTAGCTAATTTAGTCATAAGCTTTTCCTAGGTCTAGTTGTATTATCATTACCCCTCTCTTCTGAAGCTTCAAGGTGTGGATAAGTTTGTGGGCATGGATGATATTGTCCATTATTTGTCTTCCTTCCATGAAACCTGCCTGTTCTTGTAAAACCAGTGTGGGTAGGAGTGGTTTCAATCTATTTTCTATAACCTTGGAGATTATCTTATACACCACATTGCACAATGCTATAGGTCTATAACGATAAGGGGTTTTGGCTTCATTATCTTTGGGGATAAGTGTAATAATTGTAGCATTTATCTCTTTTAGAATGGAGGTTGACCTTCTAGAGTCTTCCAATACCCTATATACGTCCTATTTAACAATTTCCCAGCAGGCTTTGAAGAACTCCATTGTGAAACCATCTGGGCCTTGGGCTTTTCCATTGGGCATTTCCTGGAGTGCTTGGTCAATTTCCTCCTCCGCAATGGGCTTGTTCATGTTGTTATTTTTTTCTTCAGTGACCAGGCAAGGGATATGTTGGATTATCCTTCATATGGCCTCCGTTCTGTCTTGGTTGGGTTCCTGGGCTATCCCGTGGAAGTGGTTTACCAGAGTTTTTTCAATTTCCATATGTGACTCTATCTCTATTCCATCCTAGTCCCTAATCTTCAGGATTTTGTTATGGGCTCTTCTGGCCATGGTTGTTCTATGAAAAAACTTGGTGTTTCATTCTCCTTCCTTTAGCCATCTAATCTAGGACTTTTATCGCCAAAGAGTTTCTTCTTACTAGCATCACGCTTCCCATTCCTTGGTCATCTGGATCTCTTCCTTTTTTCGCTCCTCCGTGTATCCCTCCGAAATGCGGGTTTCCTGGAGTTTTTTCATTTTTTGTTCAATGTTCTTCTTCTCTTGGTTTATATTCCCAAAAGTATCCTTGTTCCACTCCTTGAGCCTATATTTGATGTGTTTTAGTTTTTTATAGAGTTTGAACATCCTTGTCCCTTGCTCTGGTTGCTCCTCCCGCCACCACTATTTGATTCTTTCCTTAAATGTCAGGTGTTCAATCCAGAATTTCTCAAATTTGAAGGGTATTCTCTTTGGTGTGGTCTGGAAGCCTACTTCTAGTTGCACTGGCCAATGATCATATCCCCCCCAGGGAAGGATGTTGCAATATAAGGTTAGCCCCTGCATAATGATTGACTCTGATACTAGAAATCTGTCGAGTCTTATTGCTATCTGATGTTGGTTCATCCATTTAATGTTCCAGGTGAACTGGCAATTATTAGTTTTCAGATCTACCATCTTTGCTGTGTCTATGAACTCTGAGAATTCTTTCGCATCTCTATCTAATCTTCTTGTACCTCATTTTTTCTCCGCAAATGACAGGATGATGTTGAAGTCTCTTGCTAGGATCCATTGGAGGTTGTTGGATCAGTTTTTGAGATCTTCCAGGTGTCTTATCATTCCTCTCCTTTCCTCTGACACCTAGGGCCCATACACATTAGTGCATATAATCACCTCTGTGTTCCCAATGATTTGCATACGAATTGTAAAGGTATTCATGGTCACTTTAGCTACTATTAGGATTGGTACTTGTGGGTTCCACATGGTGAAGATACCTCATGCCATTTGGTGGCCTCCAATAGCCATCATCTTGTACTTGCGCCATTGTTGTTGACTGATTGTTTCCATTCTGTTTGTATTACATTTTGTCTCTTGAATAAAACAAAGATCTGGTTGTTCCTGTTTTAGTCTATTTCTAAGGATTCGTTGCTTTCTTGGGCTATTTAGGCCTCTTATATTCCAAGTTATAACCTTCATTTAAACATGCGGGGGGAAGTTGGGGAAGAGTTTCTTTATCTTACCCGAGTTTATCAGTAGTGCTCCAAGCTCCTGTAGGGCTACACTATTTGATTTCCTTCCTTTTTTCCTCCGCGTATTCTTGGGTGAGAGTTGTGATTGTCCCTCGTTGGATTTGACTCCTAGGTGTCTAATCTCCCGATGTGTACGCTTTAGGCCTCTAGCTTTGGATTCCTCCCTTAGGAGGAACAATTAATGGATGCGGTCAAGTTTCTCTGTAGGTACACTGTCTACTCCCTATCTTTTCCATTGCTCCAGTATGTTTGTGAGATCTATCCCTTCCCTTTCCATAATGCATCTGAGTTCAGGATCTTCTGTGCCTACTTCACTTGGGGTCATTTCTGCATCTCCCTTTTCTTATTTCATGGGGGTCTTGTCGTCTCTGATTCCTCCATCCATCAGGGTTGTGCAACTTCCATGTTCCTTCTGATTACTTGGTTGGTCGGTGGGCTCATTTGTTGTTTGTTCTCTGACTTCCTGATCTTTTTCCATATCCTTATCATCTTCTTCCTCTTTATTGGTTCTATCCCATCCTTCTGTTTTATTCCGAACCTCTAGGTTATTTCTTGTTGGGGCTTTACTATGATTTTTGTTTGCTCTACTTCTGGGGTTTGGTTTTACAAACCCATCCTCATCCTGTTGTGGTTTGGGGTTTTCCGATTCCTGTTTTTTATTAAGAGGGCATTCCCTGATCAGGTGACCATGTTCATGGCATCTTCTGCATCTAAAAGAGATCTGTTTGTAATTGATGTTTTGGATCCATTCCTCATCCCTGAATTCAAGGCTTATGGCTTCTGGGAGTGCTCCTGACACATCCATCTCTATACATATTCTTGTGTAATATGTATATCTCCCTTTTAGGGTAGCTTCTACGGTCTTTATATATTTCCCCAGTTTGTTTCATATTGCTTCGAAAGTATAGGGTAACTAATAGTCTAAAGGTAGGGAATAGAATCTTAGCCAGACCGACACCTTTTTGAAGGTCTCTTTTTCTGGGGAGAAAGTTTCCTTCCATGGTTGCATGTACAGTCCTGTTGATGCATGGAAGTATGGCCCTCCTTCAAAGACTCTATCCCTATCCTCCAGGTTTATGAAGACTACTGTGAAGAAGCCTTTCGAACCCAGATGGAGCTCCACTTCCCCATTTGGCTTCCAGTGATATTTGATCCAGTTGCGCAGCATTCTTTCGGTGGGCGACAAGCTCATAAACTTGTTGATTAGAGCATGTACCTTCATCTGATCCTTGTAGAGTTGCATTTGAGGATCCTCCAGTATCATGTTGGGTATCAGTATGCATTTTCTCGGGATGTCTTCGTTGTGTCTTGTGTCTCCCTTTGGGTTTCTCTAGCTTCCTCTTCCATGCACTCACCTTTTCCCTAGCTCCTTTCCTTACCTTTTTCTGGGTCTAAATCTGAGGTGCCTATCATTGGTGCCTTGAAAAATACACCCCTTGGCCCTTTCCCTCTATCTACCACTACCTGTTTGTATGAGGGGGTAACCTTACCCCCCCTTTGGTGCTCATGGTGTCCTCTACTATGGCTACGACTGTCAAAACCCTAGCTTGCAGTTGCTCTCCTTCTTCAAAAATTACATTCCAAGAAATTGTGATTGAGTTAAATAATGTAAAAAAAACATAAATTAAAAGTAATAAATATTGAAGTATGATTTCATAAATGTTAGATCATATTTCTTACTTGAATTCAAGAACAAATCCAAAACCCAATCTCCTTCATTTGAAAATGTATCTATAAGATAATTAACTAATGTTTGTGGCTTTTGATAAAGGTCAACAATCTTTTCTTTTAAATCCTTTTCCTCATACATTATCTTTCTAACCACAACATTGTAAACCAATAAACTACTAGGTTTCCCTCCACTCTTTACATTGACAAGAATAGAATTATAAGAATCATGTTTTGTCCAGCTTATAAGATGTATACTCTCGATATTACGTGTAAATGGTTCTCTACTAGATATCTGAATATTAGGCTTGTGATTGTAACATAAATAAGTGAAAATTCAATTAACTTGTGAATTAATAAAATTTATTTCTAATCTTAATAGCTAAAAATACACTTTCAATACCTTACCAAAAAAGTTGCATCATTGTCTTTTCTTTTCCCTTGAAGCTTGATTGTACTATTCCTTGTTGTGTGTCTATATGAAAAACCAGAAATCTCCAAAATGGTGATGTTGTGACTTCCATAAATCCCATAACCACTTTATTGAAATATTGGTAACTATAAGACTCGGTATCGTATCCAATGTTTTGGATATTATAACCATGAGGGATATCCACAATAACTAGGGAGTATTGTTTTTTAGGAACAATATTTACAATTTGTTCACAATCACCTAATATCACTTTATACTGAACAATGTCGAGCCCATTCCAAATGTAGTGATCAAGGATGTCATCAAGTTCAACATTTTGAACATGTCTCCTTCTTTCTCTTTCAAACTTGTCTTTTTGAATAAAACTTTTGAAGGTTTCAGGTACTCCATCTTCATTCCTCTTTGGAATATTTAATGAAAGAAACAAACATATATCTATATATCTATAACTAATAAAATAGAAATAAATTAACCTACAAACGAATAATATGAATGTAATAAATCAACATACCTTTTTGAATGCAGCAAAAAAATGTTTCCATAATATTTCAATATTGTTGTAGAGTTTACATCATCCCAACTCTCTTCATTCAACATCGTAACCATTTTCGCTTGTATTCGCATATACACCTTGTGACTAAATAAAATAAATAAATAATGCTATATGATATATATATATATATATATATATATATATAATTCTTAGAAGAATGACATGTTAAACTGAAAAAATTAATTTTCTAGTCCTAACATAAATAAAAATACCTCAACAAACTTACCTTTTAAATTCATCATACATTTCTTCCATTGACAATTTATCCGACCTTACACATGATAATATAGCTATGATAAGTTTATCATCCTTCAATCCTTGTATCATTCTCTAAGGTGTTATAGTCATATCTTCTGGAAGATTCTTGATTTCAGGACCTGTCTTACTTGTGCTACTTACTATAGGTTTATCCTTCTTAACTCTATTTTTTTATATCAATATTTTCCCATAGGTTGAAGATATCATCTATGAAATCCCATACCTTTACAGTTCTAAATCCCAACTGAAAAAATCTACCCACAACTCTGAATACATCACTTCCATTGCAATTTTTTTCTTTTTTGTTTTCCTCATCAATTGGGAAGCCTATTTCCATACAACTGTAATGTACCCCAAATTTCCCAATTAAAAAAAAATAAAATTGTTAGAGGGCATTAAAGACCCTTGAATCTCCAACATTGTTTGTGACACAAAGATACTCCATTATATATATCTTATTCATTTAATGTATGCATAATAGTTTTACTTCCTTGTCATTATCCCTCTTAAAGGCCGAAGGAGATTTAAATTCCACTTGTCTCTTATTGTTATATTTCATTATAGCGTCATTAATGGATTATAAATCACACACTTATTTTTATTGAAGAGTTTGGTGACCATGACTTGTTGGACATATGGTCTTTAATATGTTGTCATTGATGTCAACAGTCGATGTCATTGTGATGTGATGATAAGTTGTTATGATGAATTGTCATTGATAAGTTATAATTAATGAATTTTCATTGATGTCAACAATATAACAATTAACAGAGAATGAAAATATCAAACAGTATGAAAATATTCAAGATCATAATAAAGGAAATTAATCAAAGCTCAGAAGGAAGAGTGCTCTGTAGAAAAGTTGTCGGGATTGAAATCCCCACAGGAAAACTACAAAGGATTCAAGAAAGAATCCTGCTCATTGAGATAGTTTTAAGGAGTAGTCGCATAGAAAGACATAATGCGAGGTGTAGAGGAATTCACTCTAAATATTAGGAGAGGTAGCATGCAAAGTATCATGTTCATTGATATAGATATCATACAAATCAGGAACCGTTAAATCGAGGGGAAGTCAGAATTTGGAAGAATTATATCTCAACCATCAGATCGGTTAGATTACAAGAGAAGGATTGTTGAAGGATTGATCAATGATCAAATCAATTCGTGACCATTGGATACACAAGCGCCAGATCAAGGGTAGGGATTGATTGCAGAGAACGAAGGGAAAATTAAACAAACCATTATTTCCAATCCCGTAATTTGTCTAGACCGTCATATTTTATCGATTCAAAGATGGACGACTATGGTTGATCCACCAAAAATCGCCCAACTTCAAATTGCATAGTTTGGGAAATGGGCTAAAACACGTGCAAGTTATGGTTCTACAATCCACACCGACCATCGATGGTCACTCGCTAATAGATATATGGTTGGCATCAATGGGCAGTTTTCATTGTGAAACTCGACGATAGTTTTAAACGTCATGCAAATTGGGAACCCGTAATCATCCCTGATTGTTGATCTACTCCAGGATAATTCTCGACCATTGGGTTGGTTTAAAAAGGATCATCAAATGACGTCAAGGTGATCGAGGTTTAATTGGAGAAACTTACTTTGGGAGATTTCGGAAATCGGAGCATACAACCCAAAGTCCCAAATGCCGAAAATAATCTAGAACATTGATCTAGAACTAATCACAGTCATTGATCAAGAATTCACGAGATCCCGAAATAGACGAAATATCGACAAATGTTAGATCGTGTTAGGATTTTTTCATCAAAGATGGAATGTTAGATGAATTCAATTTGCTCGAGTTTTATTCTGGGATTCTCACTTTGGGAGAATTGAGAATTGGAAACGGATAACCCAAATTCTCGAAGGCCGAAATGAATCTATACCATGTGTCGCGACAGGAGATCTATGTTAGCATACCACATCAGCAAGGACATGTGGCACAATTAGATGATGACAAGGGTCAAGATGAAATTGGTATTTTAGGTATGTGGAAGTCGTGAATCTAAGTGACACATGGCAGCCACTCGGCCTATTCCAAGTTAGCAGTGATGTCAGCAAGTTACGTCACTTTGAGAGTATGTACTTCGGAAAAAAATAGTTTCTAACATAAAAAATCACCCGAAGCACTGAAGGTCGAAGTTAACGCTAACCGTTGACCTAATTTGGAACTCAAGCTAAGTTTTGTCCTTGACTTATTCTATTGTTTTATCTCCACATAATTAAAATGCTAGCACAGTTACTAAAACTTCATTTTACTTCCTTTGCAGGTTATGCAAGTTGGTTTAATCGGATGAAGGAAGCATCTTACCTTGAAAGGTATTCGAGTTACATGTCCTTCCTTGATCGATCTATGTGCACATTAATCTTCAGCTACATACATAATTTTGTAGAGACTTTCCTAGGGTTCTGTTTACAATACAAAAGGATGTGGAATTCTTGATCTATGGTATTCTAAATGTAATGTTTGAACAAGATTCATTTGAATATGACATTTGTTTTTGCAAGACACTTTGTAGTCTACTAAATCACTATCTTTCTGTGGTAATAGATAAAATAAATAATATATTCGGACTATTATTCTTTCTACCTATTCTTTGCATGTTATCAAATTGATAAGAACATCTTCTAAGTTTATTCCCTATTGCAATATTTCTCTAAAGTGTCATGTTATGTACAGATTTGAATAGTAATCCAAATGCATAATATCCAAGGGTCAATAGGCATCTAAACATAGATCTAATATGTTTT
>JASDQU010307566.1:39117-50081 GCA_032191745.1 Picea mariana
TATGAGTACGACCATCATATTTCAAATAAGAAACATTTCTAGTATCATTAAAATATGTTCCGCCATAGTATAATATGGTTATACAGTACCTTAAGAACTTATTTACCTTTGTATACATAGTTAACACATTCCTAACAATTAACGTAACCATAAATATAACATTGACAAGGAATGAAAACCAAGATACATATCTGAAACCTGATGCTGGAATACAAATGGAACATCCACGTTCCACCCAACCATAGAACATAACATCCAAGATCACTTTTCCTTATCACTCCCTAGATTGACCATGAGTCCATAAGGGAAAATTGAATGATCCTCGTTAGCTATAGTCACCATCCATAGATAACAAAAAATCCCTTGCCTGACACTAACAGTGCTCATAACAACAAATAGTTTATTTTCCAACATACTAAGGAGCGCCCTTCCTCCTCCATATGTTGTTAAAATACGCATCCTTGTGCCTAGGTATTTCCTTCCCTGCTCGGGGAAATTCACATCGTTACAAATCCCTGATTTTTATGGGTTGTTAGTGGTCAAATTCCACTTCTACCACTTGTAAAAATCAGCCTTGAGGTATCTCAAACTTGTTCCCCACTCATGGAGTAATGGTTAGCTATTTAAACCTGGTTGTTTCTTTTTTCTTCCAACATTTAATTTATTAAAATTTTGTCTTACACATGTGTCAAAATAAAATAGGATAGTTGGGAAAGTCAAATCTTTTCCCAACAGTCATCAAATAATTAATTACAAAAATCAAAATTCCAAATTGGGATTTTCCAAAAATGAAAGTTTATTTCAAAGTTCACTTAGAATTTAATATTCTAAAATATGAGGATATTACATCCTCTCCCCCTTTGTTACGAGGAAAATCTCTCTATGGCTAGGGGAAAACCACAATAGACGAAAATGACTACAGAAATCAACTCTATTCTCAAGTATGCTATATAAACGAATATGCTAGAAAGAGAATATAAAAGGCCTACCTTATCGAGACGTTCTATGAATTCCACTGTTGAGAACTTGACCCAAAGAAATATACATGAAACTAGTCCTCAAAAACCAAGAAAACCAATAATATGGTGATAATATATGATGTTAGCACATTCAATAGCATAATCCATTAATAAACATGAAAAATACGCCCATGGAATTATAATTCAAATATTTGCAAGATATCAATTGGATGAGAAAAGAGTATTTCTATTAATATATGATCAACATAAGTGAAAATTTTACATACTTCCATGTCATCATGGTTTGGAACCAGGAAACTAAGTTCCTTCCAGCTGGTCCTTCACCACTTCAATCCTCCACCAAAGGAAAGCTCATAAAAGAGACACAATGAGGTTCTCAGTCAACAAAGGAAGAGCTTGGGGGCTGAACACTATGTTCAGACTTAAAGGACAAAGGGATGCAGAATCAATATGAAGTAAATAATTTATCTAGTGTAACTTTGCTCTCAAAGTTGAATTCTTTCTCTTCCTTTACATAGCTTAGAATTGGCCCATTTATATCCTTCAAGTGGAACTGAAGGGCTGAGTTGGAGTGTTTCTAGTATATGGAAGGCCAAGGATCATAGATCTCATGTTGTGACATGGAAATTCGATACCATTTTTTATTTTTGGGCACAAATCCTGAGGTACATGGGCTGTAGTGGTGTAGCCTGCGTATATGCATGTTGTATAGTAGGCAAGGTGTGTACATGTTGAAAAAATGTATTTTTTCACTCTGGGATTTTCAAAAAAGGGTGAAAAGTCTTCATAGGAAAATGGAAAAATGTCCTCTGTATAAGATTTCATAGGGTGAGGCAAATATTGCTATAACAGATGCCCCCTAAGGTGTGAGGTCAGAGGAGTATCTTCAATGGCTGAAATACATTATAAAAAACTAGAAGTGGAGTGATGGGGAACCAGCTGGAAGGACTAGTTGCTCATTACATTCTTCACTGACTTTGTATACATGGATGCTAATTTGAATTACACTGTAAATCCATGTGAAAATATACCAAACAATTGTCCATGGCCATGAATAGGAAAATAAAATGTGGTTACATTCCAAAAGCTGTCATAGCCACAGACAAGGCCTAGTAGAACTAGTCTCAAAATCAATCTGAAGATATGTGTATACAATGGAGTACAATCTGATCTTCCATGGTCACTGAAGTCATATAGGTACTGGTCCAATGAAAAGGAAGCAACAAATCAGGAAAGATGCGGCCACATACTGAGGTCTTCAATTCTTCAACATAATCCGCCAAAGGTGCAAGTCTACATCATGTGAATAAAGGAGTTGAGGTCAAACACAATGATACATCGTTTGATTACCGGTCATTGAGGTATATTGTTAAAAACATGAGACAACCTACCGATGATGAAAGTAGGTATCAAGGCACCGAGTACATTATTACAAGTGTGAATAAAGGATTCAGGGTCAGACACTTGAAGGATCCATCGATCAGAAGACATTGATGTATTCCCAACTGTCGATGGTGAGAGAACCTACCACTAATGATTGCAAGCCTCAAGGTACTCATAAGACTATAGATCTCGTTTCCATAATAGATGAAATGAATTTGATGGAAGGAGACCCACTAAAAGGAGAGCATTAAGGCATCTCTCATCATTCAACACGAGGTACAAAGAAGGAGCTTCATGATTTGGAGGAAATCAGATGAAGAACATGTTCACAAACCAACGATGTTGTGCGTCTTTCACGTGTGCCAAGTGAAAGCGGTACATGAAAAAGACCCTTTGAATAAAAGCCAATGAGGAAAACGACTGACAAAGGCGAGGAAACCACCAATGAGGCTAATGGCATCCAAGACACTGCATGAATCCCAATGTGTGAATAGATGTCTTGTCGTCGAACACAAGGGAAAACACCTATCAACGACCAATGATGAAATGTCGATTGTTGGGTTCAAGTTTACCTACCAATGGTGAAAGTAGGACTAAGGTACATGATAGGACTACAGTATCATGTGAATTTGAGACAAATTGTGGGTATGGCCGACATGAAAAGTCAAGAGTTCTGAGGAATGACCGACACAAGTTGATAGAATTCCTTTAACCAAGAGCATGAGACATATGGAAGACTCTGATAGCATAGACTCAATGATGAAACCATGAAATGCAGAAGGCATCAATGAAATTCTCTATAGGGACTGGAAGAGTAACTAGTCGGTAGAGAAAACTATGTAACAAGATTAACTTCCTAAGGCCATGCTAAACCCAAAATTATGATGAAAAATGGACTCAATAACTTTGTTCTCTCTTCAAAGGTGACATGAATACTGTTGTTGGCATAGGGGTAGACCCAGGGTTCAATGCTTCAACTACGAACCAACAAAACCCTAACTATCGACCCTTTTGGCAACACCTGCGAAGCAGGCGAAGTCTCACCCGAGGTAGAGGCAAGGAGGGTTACAGGACTCAGGTCTCTGTAGCCAAGATGGGACACAAACCTATGATTATAACACTTCTACATAGTACTTAGGAACATCATGCATCAATCCATTAGTCTTATTCACGTCACATATCTAACCCTAAGTACAGATCTGTGTAGTAACAATGATAACATACACTTCACACTTAGAAACATAAATTAGATCTAACATATTAAACATAAATAAAGAAATAAGCATTCATAGATCTATCTTACATAACAATCAATGCACTAAGAAAATCCACAGCATAAACATCATAGAAAAAAGAAAACCATTAACACAGGATATACATGGTTCACCCCAGGGTGGGGCTATGCCCACCAACTACTTCTTCTTGTTTATTAGGCTTCAATATCTTACATTCATATGCTCCTGTTCACTAAGCCACAGAGCCAAGCTTCGTACCGAACATATGATCTACACACTATGCACCAGATCCACCTTCGCAAAATCAGGTCAAGGCACAAAGCCAACTCCTCTATCAAGCGTAGAGCCTTACATACATAGTCTGTTTCACTAAGAAACCCAAAAATACTTGCACTTAGTTAGCCACTTTCTCTTGCACTTAGCTACATACTACTACTTCTACATTACATCCTTACATATTTATACTTTCACAAAAAGGCCTAATCATGGGTAAATCCATGGGCTGACATCCCATAACCCATTACAAAACCCTAAGAATCCCATGATGGGTCCACAAAGCCCATAAACAAGTGAGATCCATGATCTCAGATCCACCTAGGTTCTCCATATTTGACCAGCCTCTCGAAGTCCAAAAGTGTTCAAACCCGACCGATGTTTCCTCAAAACTTGGTCAAGGGCCAATAGGCCCCCAACACTCACTCGTGACTCATCCTGAGTCACTCAGATCTGGGCAATGCTGCTTCGAAGGAATCAAGATTAGCTCGAGTTGCCTCTACTTGTTGCTTCACCTGAGATTCCTTCTTGGAAAACTCCTAGATCATTTTCTCCACAACAGGCCCTTATAGGCGTTGTTACACTGTCGCAACCACTTGGTCCATTTTCAAACCTTATCCTTCGATCTCTTCAAACACCACGCAGGATTCCTCCTGCACCAATTGTAGCCTTTGTGTGACTTCCATTACTCTTCCATAGATGGAAGTAATCTGTTGTTGGGCCGTGTGATGTTCTTGTGGTCTCTTAATTCTCTCAACTATAGTGAGTGACCTCATCTATGCTTGTACTGTCATTTCCTGCTGTTGTGCCTCTTGTATATGCGCTTCCAACTTCCTAATCTCTGGGTCTTCCTTGAGGTGTTCATAGGTCTACGTGCTTCTTTTGCTTATCTACTTGCATTATGAGGTGAGGACTCTGATCCTTTCCACTGCGCTCTTAGTAGATTCCTCCCTCTAGTCACTCACTTCCTGCAGAGTGCTTGGCACTGCTTGGATCTCCAGCTCCGTTACCCTTTCTTGAAGCTATTGGATGAACTCAATGAGCTTCATCACTTGAACCTAAACTGCCTCATGTTCCTCCTATGCCGAGCCTAGCACACATCGAAGTGATTTTATCACGACTTCTTTGAATGCAGTTTCTATCTTCTCTTTGTCTCCCTTGATCATCACCCAGAACTCATCTCTCTCATTTTCATATGTGGTTACACAGTACCGCGCAACTCGCAGTTGCTCCAATATCTCCTCTTTTTCTTTCTTCAGGTTTTTTGTATCTTGTTCCTTCTATTCTTGGACTTGCTGAAGCTGAGCCTATGTTGCATCTACCAGTCTTTGAAGTTGGGATGGTTCATCGCCCAACTATGCAATATTTGATGATGAAGGAGTAGTAGGCACTGTGTGGCTCAATTGAATGGCTCATTGTATTTCCTTCAGTTCCTTCTCAAATATTACATACATCTCTTCTTGCTTCGCACCATATCTCTGTAAGTTTTCCTTGGACACATCCTCCATTTCTCCAAAGGCTAGACTGATATCATCCTCTGTGAGCATAGCCTCTAGCTAGGGTTTACTGGCACGTGTCTTCTTTCTTGCTGAAGGTTTTTGTGGAGAAACCTTCCTCTTCTTTGATTTTTCTATCTCGGTAGGGGGATCCTTCGGCGGTGTAGCTTCTCCTTCTCCTTTATTTTCTCCTTCTTCGCCTCCTCCTTCTTGATTTACTTCGTCTCCTCCTCCTCCTCCTGTGGGCGAGCCAGGTCTACTTTCTTCCGAGGCATTGTCTTCCTCATCAGTCTATACATCTCAGACTTGATCATTTTTCTTTTTCTTCTTCACACTTGTCTATCCTGCATGCTTGAACTGGGTGACCAAGGGGCTTCTGATGATGTCAAGGTTGGAGAGTTTTGCATCATCAGCCGGTACAAGGAACTCTATCGGCCACTCCTTCATGATCTACTCCATATCTTCGTCAGTCAGCTTATAGTAAGAATGTAGCTCTTCCTTGCTCTCATCATTGCACGCAGTGATATAAATAAAGTGAGGGTCAGCGCGAAACATAGCTAGTGGTCTGTACTGGTGCAATGTGCGTGGTGTCATGCATGATAACGAATCAATAGAAACCTTCAGTTGTTGATAGTAGGCATGGAATACTATGTTCAACTACCATTTCTTCGATATGTCATTCCTATACCATACGGTGGAGAACCTCATGGCCAACGACTCCGATGGTTCAATATTTGGGAAGGCTACTCCTTCTAGCATTTGCCAATTGACAAATGTGATCAACAAAAGAAACCAACTGAAATGGAACGTGTACCCCTGATACTGTGATTTGCGACAGTCCTTCTCCATCTCATTGACGAGGTAGATCGCCCAATTCATCTACATCCCCTCCATGCATTTTCTTGCGAGGTCTACCACAAACCTGGTGACCTTCATGGGGTAGTTCTTTCTAACGATCTTGCCAGCTATAAGTTAGAAAGAGAGGCACTCTGCACCATCCTGGATAGAGGCTACCTTGTAGCCTCTCTCTCCCTTCTCAACTCCGTCATATGCCTCCTTTATGAGCTGTGCCAGAGAGTGATTTGAGGTCTTCCCTAGGTAGAACTGCTAAGGGTTGCATCCCTACATGCTCAGTCCTATGATCAGGTGGATCAACATTGGATCCAGAGTAATGCACATATCGAACCACATGTATCCTCCATTATAGCACGACAAGAGGAGTTTAGCGCAAGCGCTAACCTCCTGATGTTGACCAAAATATGGGATATTCATAACGTTCAGTATCGTGGACTGCTCCAGCTCATTTATCCAAGGTTGGGAGACTATGTAAGGCTTCTTCCCAACCGTCTTCATCAAATATCTGTGAGTCGCGAGCATGGCGTAGTTCTTTCTATCATCGAGATTGAAACCATTGTTCTTCAAGGATGTAATCTATCCCAACTGACTTACCACTATGTGTATCCCCTTCGGAATGTATGCAGTGATCAATGTGTACTCAAAGTAACGTGGGATGTTTTTGCGGTAAACTGTGCTAGCCAAAGGTAGGATATAATCTGGTAAGACCGACGGTATCTGCTTCACATTAGCCAGATCGTCGCGGTGCTTACTTTGCTTCTCAGTCATGGGGTTGACATGGCCTGAGAGACATCCAGTCGAGGGGGAATCCTACAGTCCCCTGGTTAATGATGCATGTATTCCCTCAGACATAGCTTTATCAGCCATAAACTTCTTCAGAATCTCTTCAATGAATTTCTCTAGCTTGGTGCGCTCGACTGACATTTTCACTGTTAAAAAATAGGTCAGGGTAGGCGAACGAATAACGGAGTAAAAAATAGATGGAGAGGTATGATAGCACAACTAGACACACACAATCACTTCTCTATTATCTCAGATAATCATGGGTAGCAAAAAGTGGTCCTGGCACAGCATCTGATGGGTTAAATAAGTGGGCGTTGAAATAGATTCTTCCAACAGACATGAATGCCTCAATCAAAGTGAATCCGTTCGTTATGGCATGGTATCAACATCCCAAATGTGGTGCATTTTCCCATAAATGTGTTTCCTATTTGTTTGATGTGTCGTTCTAACATTCGGGGCACCTCCAATGGTCATATGGCTAGACTAGGGCAAAGTCCCATTCTACGTGGTTCTGCTATTCCGATGAGGTTTAGAGCTTGCATGAATATATCCTGTGAAGTATTCTCTGTAAATTCCGGTAGCTTTTCCAACTTGGATTTCTTCTTACTGAGCTTCCTTGCCTTCTTTCCTGTGATCTAAGTCTCTCTAACTGTTTATGGATTCCTCTTTCCATTCTTATTCTTATATTCTCCTAGCATAGTAACTTCGTGCTGTTAATGTTCTCTCATAGGGTTCAAAGGTAATACCTCTTCTCTTATTAACTCTAGGGTGGGTATTCTTCTTTCTTGCATGGATAGGTCGTTAAAACCTTCTTTCATTCTTTCAACCTCAACAACTAATTCTCTTGCGTTCTGCTACTTCGACTCAACTTCTCATTCTTCTATCAGTCGATCTATTCTTCTAGTTATGAAATCACTTAGTTCTTGATTTTTATTTTCTGTAGCTTCTTCCTCTGCTTTCCTTCTGGTCTGATCCTTCTCGATCCAAGTCATTTCTAACAAAAGTGGAAAGGGGGCGCTGCTCTCAACAAACCTAATAACTTCAAATTCTTCTTGAGTCTATGTTCCATGGATGATAAAAGGTACATTAGTAACTCTTCCACATAGGGTTATCATCTTTCTTTTAAACAAGCCTATTCTTCCCAATGAAGGTATCGCAGTAGGCTTACCCAAAATTTCCCAAGTGCTTTCTGTCATAATATTCACTTGTGTTTCCTCATCCAAGACACAGTCTATGTCGAAGTCTCCTATTCTTGTACATATGCGCTATTTTTCTTTCAAGATATCTATTAAAACATCCTTGTGATCATTCATCATTTCTTTCAACCATTCTAATGTAGTCTGAACTTCCTCTGATCCTTTCTCTTTCTGATCTTCTAGCATTCTCTTATTCTCTTGACTTGTGTTCATTTTTTCTACTTTAGCAATCATCCTTGGGCAATCCTCAACTTCATGACCAACAATTTTACAACAAAGACAAACAAGACCTACACCAGGGCATTCCTTAGCAAGATGTCTCGGTCTTCTGCAGTTATAACATAGTGTCAATCCTCTCTTCCTATTGTATGTTCCCCAACCTCTCTTGTACTGCACACTGGGATCACAGTGTTGGACCTGCAATCTGCAAAAATTCTTTCTAGGTTCCTGCATCCACTTATTAGTCCAAAAATTATTTCTATGCATAGGAATAGCATATATTTCTTTATTTATATCAAATTTATTCAGATCAACTCTTTCTTCTAAATGTACCCTAGCTTTCAGACTAGGACAAAATCTATCAAACATACATAGATTTATATTTTTGAAACAAAAATTTCCACTTATCTTACTCCTATCAAAGCAAAAATATTTACCTCTTTCAATATCTTACCTCTTTTCTTCAGATTGGGTTTCTGTCTTAGCATAGAGCTTCGCAAGTCAAGTAGAATACTGCGCACTACAACAAAATATCTATGCACAAAGCTCCTCTTTTCTTCAGTTCCCAGCAATCACAGTTTCAGGTCCCGACAATAGAACCATTTATTGGCATAGGGGTAGGCCCAGGGTTCAACACTTTAACAGTGCACCAACAAAACCCTAACTACTGGCCCTTTTGGCAACACCTGTGAAGTAGGCGAAGTCTCACTCGAGGTAGATGCAGGGGGGTTACAGGACTCAGGTGTTTGTAACCAATATGGGACACAGGTCTGTGATTATAACACTTCTACAGAGTACTTAGGAACAACATGCATCAATCCATTAGTCTTATTCACATCGCATATATAACCCTAAGTGCATATTGACGCAGTAACAATGATAACATACACTTCACACTTAGCAACATAAATTAGATCTAACATATTCTACATAAACAAAGCACTAAGCATTCATAGATCCATCTATCATATATAACAATCAATGCACTAAGCAAATCCACAACGTAAACATCATATCATAAAGAAAACCATCAACAAATGATATACGTGGTTCAGCCTAGTGTAGGGCTACATCCACCAACTACTTCTTATTCTTTATTAGGCTTCAATATCTTACATTCATCTTCTCCCGTGCACTAAGTGACAGAGCCAAGCTTCACACCAGACAAGTGATCTGCGCACTGCACACTAGATCCACCTTCCCAAAATCAAGTCAAGGCATAGAGCCAACTCCTCTATCAAGCACAAAGCCTTACATACATGGTTTGTTTCATTAAGCAACCCAAAACTACTTGCACTTAGCTAGTCACTTTCTCTTGCACTTAGCTACATACTACTACTTCCACATTACATCCTTACATATTTATACTTTCACAAAAAACCCTAATCATGGGTAAACCCATGGGCCAACATCCCATAACCCATTACAAAACCCTAAGAACCCCATGTTGGGTCCACAAAGCCCAAAAACAAGTGATATCCAATCTCAGCTCCACCTGGGTGCTCCATCTTTGACCAGCCTGTTGAATTCCAAAAGTGGTCAAACATGACCGATGTTTCCTCAAAACTTGGTCGAGGGCCAACAGTTACCAATAAAAGATAATACTCCCTTCCCACCCATATTGTTTTTTGCTTTTTCATAGACAAATGAATGTGATGATACAGAGGAGGAAACGAGTGTCACAAGTAAGGAAAACTAGCTCCAGCAGTGGAACATACCTATGCTCAATGCAAGGAGATGCATGCCAGAGGTGGACACTCAGGGGAATGTTACCTCCTAGGTATAGGGTGCCAAATTACAAAGGATATAAATGAGGCTCTGCTTGGTTGAGTATGCAAAAATGCTAAGGCAAATGGTTTATAATGCAAAGAGAGAATCGACTATATGTTAGGGTCCAAACCCACACAAATGTAGATTAATATATTCAGATGTAATAAAGGTCAATATTAATAAGGCCTTTCAATAAAATAGAATAAGGAGGATGTAAGAAGACCTAATAGAAGCTTCTTCTTATAGAAGGATCTTCCTCTAGATGCATCTCTTGATAAACATTTTGTATAAATAAGGGTCGAGGGTATGAAAACCCTAGCTTGGAGATTATTGTAACAGAGCACTGCTCGATTGGAGGTTGCCCCCTCGAATAGGCCTGTGAACATTGCTTTCTGAATCAAAGTGCTATTTCTATTGTTGTTCTTATATCATTTCTGTGTTATTGTGGAGATTATGCTGGATATTTTACTGTTATTCTGCCATTTCTAGCATTTTATTTCTGTTCTGCATATTTTATATATCTGGTATCTTGCAAGTGGTATCAGAGAACTTTCCTTGGCAGAAATTGTGGGAATTTTTTTTTTAGGCTAGAGACGTATTCTGGCATCTTTAAACCATAGAGATCTTTCGTTACGTGCATAAACACGCGGTTGAGGGATTCATACATGCAGGAAATACAAGTGGTTCTTAAGTGCACATCTGTTGGCCACCCTTGTAACCCCTGTTGGTACCCCTTCGAGTGGTAGCACATCAGACAACGCCTGTGTATGGATC
>JASDQU010307567.1:0-16161 GCA_032191745.1 Picea mariana
AAAAAACCAGATTTCTCCACTTGGTTGTGCCTTATTACATCATACAAAGACAAATTTGTGGTGGGTGTTTGCAAGCCAATTTTTATCTTTAAACACGGGGAAGCATCGAATTCGAGAAAGAAAGTCCTCAACAAAAACTGTCTAATTGGAATCATTAGTTGTGTAATACTAAGACAATCTTATTCAATTGGAATTGGAATCTTTAGTTGTCTTCTTGTGTAATACAAAAGCAAATTTGTACAATTCGAATTGGAATTATTAGTTGTGTCTTCTTTTGTAATACAAAGACAAATTTGTCCACTTGGAATTGGAATTGTTAGTTGTTCTTTGTTTTGTAATAGCAAGACAAATTTGTGGTGGGGTGCTTGGAAGCCATTTTTCTCTTTAAACATGGGGAACCATCGATTCAAGAAAGAAATTCCTCGAGAAAAGAGAAATCGATCAAAAAGGTAGAGGAAGAAAGAGAAAATGAAAAGTTACATATGTCAAAGCATAGTATGTCAGAAAAGGAAAACCAATTTCTAGTGGAATAGCTGTTGTTGTTGTTTCTTCTCCATAACCAAAAGCATAGTGCAAGAGTTCAGTAGAGATGAATACATCCAATATATCATCAAGACAAATGGTTGTAGATGACTAGACGAAGGAGGATTTTCTTGGAGATGATTATACAATGGATTAAATTAGAGAGGCAATGTGTGTACAACATTGTGGTGAAGAAGTTCATGTGGTGCAACCTCGTGTTGGACAATCAGACATTCCAGAAAACAATCATTCCCATTTCCACTCTCCTCCTAGATTTAATCTGCCAGTGATTGAAGGGGCAAGAACTACAACATTGTTAACTCCACAACAGAGGGGTCAAGAGTTCTAGAATAGGGGTTCATCATCGCTACCAAGATTGAGCATTGTGTGGTGAAGAACTCCTAAATGCATTCAGGTTGATGAAATTGTTCTAGAATAACTTGAAGGTATGTTACCTAACCATACTATTCGTTATCATTTTTATAAAATCATTAAAGAATATTTTGAACCAAATCTGATGCTGCTAAATGTCAATTCTTTTTGGCTTTGTTAAAATCTAGAAGTGTGATTGTTGTTAAGAAAATTTTAGGCATTAAAACAATTGAAATTTTATAAACAATTCATCATATTGCTAGAATCCCTATAGATGCTTTTCAAAGAATTGGTAAGAAATCTCGTTCTAAAGACCGTAATGCAGCTTGGCATGTCTTGTCACAATCAATTGTGAGCAAGATCACAAGAAAACATTGTTTTATACAACAAACCTCTCATCTCATGAAATGAAATATGAAAACCCTTATAAAGTATTCTCATAGACGAGATAGCATTGACACGGGTGGCCCAAGAGATTTGTGTTCCTTCACTAGTAGGATACCTCATTCTCACATGAAGTTAATTGGAGCAATTAAGGGAATAGTACAAGATCTTTGGCATGAGAACACTAGGCCTTATTCCAACCAAAAGTATGTACTGAAATTGAGAACAGGATCTCGGGACCATGAACCCCATATTAAACACTTTCTTGACATTACACCGACAAAATTGTATGAGAGATTCAAGACAATACATAGTGCACTTAATTTGGGCCAAAGATCTTTCCATAAATGCAAGCCTTGGTATGTTTGAATAAACACAATTCCTAACACATGTTGTTTTAGATATCACATTGAGTATGGTTACTATTATAACACACAAACACACACACATATTTAATGTTTTATATGACACCATTTTGCATGAATTCTCAGTTATATTTTCATTGTCATCATCTAGAGACTTTATTCACAATATCTTGTTTACAAGGCCAAAGGGTTGTACATTTTATCAAAAATATTTCTTAGATGGGACATGCCCCAGGTGTGGTGGAATGAAATTACTGAACCAATGCATTCATGTAAGTGATGAGTATGAATTGGGGAGGAAGGAGGTTTCCTTGAAAAGCTTTAATTATGTCAAATATGATATTGATAAAGGACAATAAATAAAAAAGATACAATTGTTGACTTCCCAGGTACGAGTATGTGACTTCATGAAGGACTTCATCAAAAAGACACGACAATATGTTCAACATGTGTATGTGGCTTGATGGAAGGATGAACATTTTAGAATATTCATATATCTCGTTGGTACTATGTTATCAGTGCTTGATTTTTCAAATAAGTACACCTTCAACTACAAAATGATATTCAAAGACAACATTGTCACTTAGAGCAGGTCAGCATAATGATCCATATCACATATAGGCATGGGTTGGATAGTAATGAAGAAAATAGAGTTATATTGAAGGAGTATCACTTCTACATATGTGATGATCAGTTCCATGACTTAGCATACATACAACATTGATTTTAGTCGTTTTACAATCACCTTAAGGATAAGAACATATAGATGAATCCACATTTGATTTGGTCAGATGGTTGTGTAGGTGAGTTCACAACTACCCTCATTCGAGATTCGAAATCCATTGTTGAATGGTGTTCTTTAGTGATGGGAGAGGGAACATTAACCTATGAAGACCAATGACATAGGAAAGGACATTTACATAGATATGTTTTGGGGGTAGTCGATGTATATCGATCACAGTGTTATCAATGAAAAACAATCTATGGAATTCATGGATTCCATTCAGTTAGAACCCCTTAGGCTTTAGTTGTCACCATACCCCTATACATATTTATTCATGAAGAGGTTTGGTGTATAGTAAATGCTACATTTATTACATTAAGAGCATGCACATGTTCCAATGACTTGACTGAGTTGTAGTTGTTGATCATTTATGCTCAGTAGGAATGCGCACGCATTCCTAGAACGTGCATGCAATTTAGTGTGCACACATTATAGGAACATGCGCACGGTCCTACTGGGAATTGTTTGGAACCAAACACACCCCACCTCATGTATCTCATGGCCGGAAAAAAATCATGACATATTAAATAAAAAAACATCTCACAGAGACATGTTTTACTTATTTTAGTGATCTTGTTAGATTCTTAGAGACTTTTGTGCTATTTCCAGATCCTTGTAGGAAAATTTGGAAGACAACTTTTTCAAGTGCAATTGGAATTGTTGTTTGTATCTACTTGTGTATTCTTGTAATTGGAAGACAAATTTGTCCAACTGCAATTGGAATTGGTTTTTGTATATTCTTGTTTCTTCTTGGAATTGGAAGATAAATTTGTCCAAGTTCAATTGAAATTGTTGTTTGTATCTTCTTAGAATTGGAAGACAAATTTGTCCAAGTGAAGTTGGAATTGTTGTTTGTATCTTCTTATGTCTACTTGGAATTGGAAGACAAATTTGTCCAAGTGCAATTGGAACTTTTGTTTGTAACTTCTCGTGTCTTCTTGGAATTGGAAGATAAATTTGTCTAAGTGAAATTGGAATTGTTGTTTGTCTCTTCTTGTGTCTTCTTGGAATTGGAAGAAAAATTTGTCCAAGTGAAATTGGAATTGGAATTATTAGATGTGTCTTCTTTTGTAATAAAAAAAACAAATTTCTCCAATTGGTTGTGCCTTATTACATCATACAAAGACAAATTTGTGGTGGGTGTTTGCAAGACAATTTTTATCTTTAAACATGGGGAAGCACCGAATTTGAGAAAGAAAGTCCTCAACAAAAATCGTCCAATTGGAATCATTAGTTGTGTAATACTAAGACAAACTTATCCAATTGGAATTGGAATCTTTAGTTTTCTTCTTGTGTAATACAAAAACAAATTTGTACAATTCGAATTGGAATTATTAGTTGTGTCTTCTTTTGTAATTTAAAGACAAATTTGTCCACTTGGAATTGGAATTGTTAGTTGTTCCTTATTGTGTAATACCAAGACAAATTTGTGGTGGGGTGCTTGGAATCCATTTTTCTCTTTAAACATGGGGAATCATGGATTCAAAAAATAAATTCCTTGAGAAAAGAGAAACCGATCAAAAAGATAGAAGAAGAAAGAGAAAATGAAAAGTTACATATGTCAAAGCATAGGATTTCAGAAAAGGAAAACCAATTTCTAGCATAATAGATGTTGTTGTTGTTTCTTCTCCATAACCAAAAGCATAGCGCAAGAGTTCAGTAGAGATGAATACATCCAATATCTCATCAAGACAAATGGATGTAGATGACTAGACGATGGAGGATTTGCTTGGAGCTGATTATACAATGGATGAAATTAGAGAGGCAACGAGTGTACAACATTGTGGTGAAGAAGTTCATGTGGTGAAACCTCGTGTTGGACAATGAGACGTTCCAGAAACTAGTCAATCCCATGTCCACTCTCCTCCCAGATTTAATCTGCTAGTGATTGAAGGGGAAAGAACTATAACATTGTTAACTCCACAACAGAGAGGTCAAGAGTTCTAGAATAGGGGTTCATCGTTGCTACCTATATTGAGCATTGCGTGGTGAAGAACTCCTAAATGCATTCAAGTTGATGAAATTGGTCTAGCATTACTGGAAGGTAAGTTACCTAACCATACTATTCGTTATCATTCTTATAAAATCATTAAACAATATTTTGAATCAAAATATGATGCTGCTAAATGTCAATTCTTTTTGGCTTTGTTATAATCCAGAAGTGTGATTGCTGTTAAGAAAATTTTAGGCATTAAAACAATCGAAAGTTTATAAACAATTCATCATATTGTTAGAATCCTTGTAGATTCTTTTCAAAGAATTGGTAAGAAATCTTGTTCTAAAGACCGCAATGTAGCTTGGCATGTCTTGTCACAATCAATTGTTAGCAAGATCACAAGAAAACATTATTTTATACAACAAATCTCTCATCTCATGAAATGAAATATGAAAACCCCTATAAATTATTCACATAGACGAGATAGCATTGACACAGGTGGCCCAAGAGATTTGTGTTCCTTCACTAGTAGGATACCTCGTTCTGACATGAAGTTAATTGGAGCAATTAAGGGAATAGTACAAGATATTTGGCATGAGAACATTAGGCCTTATTCTAACCAAAAGTATGTACTGAAATTGAGAAGAGGATCTCGGGACTATGAACCCTATATTAAACACTTTCTTGACATTACACCAACAAAATTGTATGAGAGATTCAAGACAGTACATAGTGCACTTAATTTGGGCCAAAGATCTTTCCATAAATGCAAGCCTTGGTATGTTTGAATAAACACAATTTGTAACACATGTTGTTTTAGATATCACATTGAGTATGGTTATTATTATGACACATACACACACACATAGACATATTTAATGTTTTGTATAACACACTTTTGCATAAATTCAAAGTTATATTTTCATCATCATCATCTAGAGACTTTATTCACAACATCTTGTGTACAAGGCCAAAGGGTTGTACATTTTATCAAAAATATTTCTTAGATGGGACATGCCCCAGGTGTGGTGGAATGAAATTACTAAACCAATGCATCCATGTAAATGATGAGTATGAATTGGGGAGGAAAGAGGTTTCCTTGCAAATATGTAAATATGTCAAATATGATATTGATACAGGACAATAAATAAAAAAAGATACAACTGGTGACTTCCCAGGAA
The DNA here is from genome assembly GCA_032191745.1 of Picea mariana. Lineage (NCBI taxonomy): Eukaryota > Viridiplantae > Streptophyta > Pinopsida > Pinales > Pinaceae > Picea > Picea mariana. Next base: position 5,545 of record JASDQU010307567.1, read on the forward strand.
TTAATATGTGACTTCATGAAGGACTTCATCAAAAAGACACAACAATATGTTCAACATGTGCATGTGGATCGATGGAAGAATGAACATTTTAGAATATGCACATATCTTGTTGGTACTATGTTATGAGTAGTTGATTTTTTAAATAAGTACACATTAAACTACAAAATGATATTCAAAGACAATATTATCACTTAGAGAAGGTCAACATAATGATCCATATCACATATAGGCATGGGTTGGATAGTAGTGAAGAAAATAGAGTTATATTGAAGGAGTATAACTCCTACATATGCGATGATCAGTGCCATGACTTAGCGTACATACAACATTGATTTTAGTCTTTTTACAATCACCTTAAGGACAATAACATATAGATGAATCCACATTGGATTTGTTCATATGGCTGCGTAGGCGAGTTAAAAAATGCTCGTGTATTTCAATGGTTGCGTATCTTGAAAAAAACACTCAATGTACCACACATTTGGAACTATTTTGAGTCCAAGTAGGGGAAACGGGAGCATGATGGAGCAAATGAATGCATAAAAAAAGTATTACATAGGAAAGAAATGAAGTTCACAACTACTTCCCTCATTCGAGATTTGAAATCCATTGTTGATTGGTGTTCTTTAGTGATGGGAGAGGGAACATGAACTTGTGAAGACTAGTGACATAGGAAAGGACATTTACATAGATATTTTTTGGGGGTAGTCGATGTATATCGATCACAGTGGTATCAATGAAAAACAATCTAGGGAATTCATGGATTCCATTCAGTTAGAAACCCTTAGGCTTTGGTTGTCCCCATACCCCTATACATATTTATTCATAAAGAGGTTTGGTGTATAGTAAATGCTACATTTGTTACATTAAGAGCATGCACATGCTCCTATGACTTTACTGATTTGTAGTTGTTGATCATTTATGCTCAATAGGAATGTGCACATGTTCCTAGAATGTGCATGCAATTTAGTGTGCACACGTTATAGGAACATGCGTACACTTCTGCTGGGCATTGTTTGGAACCAAGAACACCCCACCTCATGTATCTCATGGTCGAAAAAAATTCATGACATCTTAAATAAAAAACATCTCACAGAGACATGTTTTACTTATTTTAGTGATCTTGTTAGATTCATAGAGACTTTTGTGCTATTGCCAGATCCTTGTAGGAAAATTTCAAAGACAAATTTGTTAAGTGCAATTGGAATTGTTGTTTGTATCTACTTGTGTATTCTTGTAATTGGAAGACAAATTTGTCCAAGTGGAATTGAAATTGTTTTTTGTATATTCTTGTTTCTTCTTGGAATTGGAAGATAAATTTGTCCAAGTGAAATTGAAATTGTTGTTTATATCGTCTTGGAATTGGAAGACAAATTTGTCCAAGTGAAATAGGAATTGTTTTTTGTATCTTCTTGTGGCTACTTGGAATTGGAAGACAATTTTTTCCAAGTTCAATTGGAACTTTTGTTTGTAACTTCTAGTGTCTTCTTGGAATTGGAAGATAAATTTGTCTAAGTGCAATTGGAATTGTTGTTTGTCTCTTTTTGTGTCTGCTTGGAATTTAAAGAAAAAATTGTCCAAGTGAAATTGGAATTGGAATTATTAGATGTGTCTTCTTTTGTAATAAAAAAACAAATTTCTCCACTTGGTTGTGCCTTATTAAATCATACAAAGACAAATTTGTGGTGGGTGTTTTCAAGCCAATTTTTATCTTTAAACATGGGGACGCACCGAATTTGAGAAAGAAAGTCCTCAACAAAAATTGTCCAATTGGAATCGTTAGTTGTGTAATACAAAGGCAAACTTATCCAATTGGAATTGGAATCTTTAGTTGTCTTCTTGTGTAATACAAAAACAAATTTGTACAATTTGAATGGGAATTACTATTTGTGTCTTCTTTTGTAATACAAGACAAATTTGTCCACTTGGAATTGAAATTGTTAGTTGTTCTTTCTTTTGTAATACCAAGACAAATTTGTGGTGGGGTTCTTGGAAGCCATTTTTTTCTTTAAAATTGGGGAACCGTGGATTCGAGAAAGAAATTCCATTGTAAAGAGAAACAGATAAAAAAGTTAGAAGAAGAAAGAGAAAATCAAAAGTTACATATGTCAAAGCGTAGGATTTCAGAAAAGGAAAACCGGTTTCTAGCGGAATAGATGTTGTTGTTGTTTCTTCTCCATAACCAAAAGCATAGCGCAAGAGTTTAGTAGAGATGAATACATCCAATATCTCATCAAAACAAATGGTTGTAGATGACTAGACGATGGAGGATTTTCTTGGAGATGATTATACAATGGATTAAATTAGAGAGGTAGCGTGTGTACAACAGTGTGGTGAATAAGTTCATGTGGTGAAACCTCGTGTTGGACAATCAGACGTTCCAGAAACTAGTCAATCCCATGTCCACTCTCCTCCCAGATTTAATCTACCAGTGATTGAAGTGGAAACAACTACAACATTGTTAACTCCACAATAGAGAGGTCAAGAGATCTAGAATAGGGGTTCATCGTCGCTACCTAGATTGAGCATTGTGTGGTGAAGAACTCCTAAATGAATTCATGTTGATGAAATTGTTCTAGCATCACTTGAAGGTATGTTAACTAACCATACTATTCGTTATCATTCTTATAAAATCATTAAATAATATTTTGAACCAAAATCTGATGCTGCTAAATGTGAATTCTTTTTGCCTTTGTTAAAATCTAGAAGTGTGATTGTTGTTAAGAAAATTTTAGGCATTAAAACAATTGAAAGTTTATAAACAATTCATCATATTGTTAGAATCCTTGTAGATTCTTTTCAAAGAATTGGTATTAAATCTCGTTCTAAAGACCGCAATGCAGGTTGGCGTGTCTTGTCACAATCAATTGTTAGCAAGATCACAAGAAAACATTGTTTTATACAACAAACCTCTCATCTCATGAAATGAAATATGAAAACCCTTATAAAGTATTCTCATAGACAAGATAGCATTGACACAGGTGGCCCAAGAGATTTGTGTTCCTTCACTAGTAGGATACCTCGTTTTGACATGAAATTAATTGGAGCAATTAAGTGAATAGTACAAGATTTTTGGCATGAGAACACTAGGCCTTATTCCAACCAAAAGTATGTACTGAAATTGAGAAGAGGATATCGGGACCATGAACCCCATATTAAACACTTTCTTGACATTGCACAGACAAAATTGTATGAGAGATTCAAGACAGTACATAATGCACTTAATTTGGGCCAAAGATCTTTCCATAAATGCAAGCCTTGGTATGTTTGAATAAACACAATTCGTAACATATATTGTTTTAGATATCACATTGAGTATGGTTATTATTATGACACACATACACATATTTAATGTTTTGTATAACACCCTTTTGCATGAATTCTCAATTATAATCTCTTCGTTATCATCTAGAGATTTTATTCACAACATGTTGTGTACAAGGCCAAAGGGTTGTACATTTTATAAAAAATGTTTCTTAGATGGGACATGACCCAGGTGTTGTGGAATGAAATTACTGAACCAATGCATCCATGTAAGTGATGAGTATGAATTGGGGAGGAAGGAGGTTTCCTTGCAAAGCTTTAAATATGTCAAATATGATATTGATAGAGGACAATAAATAAAAAAAGATACAATTGGTGACTTCCCAGGTATGAGTATGTGACTTCATGAAGGAGTTCATAAAAAATACACGACAATATGTTCAACATGTGCATATGGCTCAATGGAAGGATGAACAATTTAGAATATGCATATATCTCGTTGGTACTATGTTATCAGTGGTTGATTTTTCAAAGACGTACACCTTCAACTACAAAATGATATTTAAAGAAAATATTATCACTCAGAGTAGGTCAGCATAATGATCCATATCACATATAGGCATGGGTTAAATAGTAATGAAGAAAATAGAGTTATATTGAAGGAGTATCACTTCTACATATGCGATGATCAGTGCCATGAATTAGCGTACATACAACATTGATTTTAGTCGTTTTACAATCACCTTAAGGATAAGAACATATAGATGAATCCACATTGGATTTGGTCAGATGGTTGCGTAGGCAAGTTCAAAAATGCTCGTGTATTTCAATGGTTGCGTATCTTGAAAAAAACACTCAATGTACCACACATTTGGAACTATTTGGAGTCCAGCTAGGGGAAAGGGGAGCATGATGGAGTAAGTGCATGCATAAAAAAAGTGATACGTAGGAAAGAATTGAAGTTCACAACTACTTTTCTCATTCGATATTCGAAATCCATTTTTGAATGGTGTTCTTCAGTGATGGGAGAGGGAACATGAACCCATGAAGACCAATGACATAGGAAAGGACATTTACATATATATTTTTTGGGGGTAGTCGATGTATATCGATCACAGTGGTATCAATGAAAAACAATCTAGGAAATTGATGGATTCCATTCAGTTAGAACCCCTTAGGCTTTAGTTGTCCCCATGCCACTATACATATTTATTCATAAAGAAGTTTGGTGTATAGTAAATGCTACATTTGTTACATTAAGAGCATGCACATGCTCCTATGACTTGACTGAGTTGTAGTTGTTGATCATTTATGCTCACTAGGAATGCGCACATGTTCCTAGAACGTGCATGCAATTTAGTATGCACACGTTATAGGAACATGCGCATGCTCCTGCTGGGCATTGTTTGGAACCAAGCACACCCCACCTCATGTATCTCATCCGAAAAAAATTCTTGACATCTTAAATAAAAAACATCTCACAGAGAAATGCTTTACTTATTTTAGTGATCTTGTTAGATTCATAGAGACTTTTGTGCTATTGCCAGATCCGTGTAGGAAAATTTGGAAGACAACTTTGTTAAGTGCAATTGGAATTGTTGTTTGTATCTAATTGTGTATTGTTGTAATTGGAAGACAAATTTGTCCAAGAGAAATTGAATTTTTTTTTTGTATATTCTTGTTTCTTCTTAGAATTGGAAGATAAATTTGTCCAAGTGAAATTGAAATTGTTGTTTGTATCTTCTTGGAATTGGAAGACAAATTTGTCCAAGTGAAATTGGAATTGTTTTTTGTATCTTCTTGTGTCTACTTGGAATTGGAAGACAAATTTGTCCAAGTGCAATTCAAACTTTTGTTTGTAACTTCTCGTGTCTTCTTGGAATTGGAATATAAATTTGTCTAAGTGCAATTGGAATTGTTGTTTGTCTCTTCTTGTGTCTTCCTAGAATTGGAAGAAAAATTTGTCCAAGTGAAATTGGAATTGGAATTATTAGATGTGTCTTCTTTTGTAATAAAAAAACAAATTTCTCCACTTGGTTGTGCCTTATTACATCATACAAAGACAAATTTGTGGTGGGTGTTTGCAAGCCAATTTTTATCTTTAAACATGGGGAAGCACCGAATTTGAGAAAGAAAGTCCTCAACAAAAATTGTCCAATTGGAATCATTAGTTGTGTAATACTAAGGCAAACTTATCCAATTGGAATTGGAATCTTTAGTTGTCTTCTTGTGTAATACAAATTTTTTTTTGTACAATTCAAATTGGAATTATTAGTTGTGTCTTCTTCTGTAATACAAAGACAAATTTGTCCACTTGGAATTGGAATTGTTAGTTGTTCTTTCTTTTGTAATACCAAGACAAATTTGTGGTGGGGTGCTTGGAAGCCATTTTTCTCTTTAAACATGGGGAACCATGGATTCGAGAAAGAAATTCCTCGAGAAAAGAGAAATCGATCAAAAAGGTAGAGGAAGAAAGAGAAAATGAAAAGTTACATATGTCAAAGCATAGGATTTCAGAAAAGGAAAACCAATTTCTAGCAGAATAGATGTTGTTGTTGTTTCTTCTCCATAACCAAAAGCATAGCGCAAGAGTTCAGTAGAGATGAATACATCCAATATCTCATCAAGACAAATGGTTGTAGATGACTAGACGATGGAGGATTTGCTTGGAGATGATTATACAATGGATTAAATTAGAGAGGCAACGTGTGTACAACATTGTGGTGAAGAAGTTCATGTGCTGCAACCTCGTGTTGGACAATTAGACATTCCAGAAAATAGTCAATCCCATGTCCACTCTCCTCCCAGATTTAATCTGCCAGTGATTGAAGGGGCAAGAACTACAACATTGTTAACTCCACAACATAGAGGTCAAGAGTTCTAGAATAGGGGTTCATCGTCTCTACCTAGATTGAGCATTGTGTGGTGAAGAAGTCCTAAATGCATTACGGTTGATGAAATTTTTCTAGCATCACTTGAAGGTATGTTACCTAACCATACTATTCGTTATCATTCTTATAAAATCATTAAAGAATATTTTGAACCAAATTTGATGCTGCTAAATGTCAATTCTTTTTGGCTTTTGTTAAAATCTAGAAGTGTGATTGTTGTTAAGAAAATTTTAGGCATTAAAACAATCGAAAGTTTATAAACAATTCATCATATTGTTAGAATCCTTGTAGATGCTTTTCAAAGAATTGGTAAGAAATCTCTTTCTAAAGACCGCAATGCAGCTTGGCGTGTCTTGTCACAATCAATTGTTAGCAAGATCACAAGAAAACATTGTTTTATACAACAAACCTCTCATCTCATGAAATGAAATAAGAAAACCCTTATAAAGTATTCTCATAGATGAGATAGCATTGACACGGCTGGCCCAGAAGATTTGTGTTTCTCATCTAGTAGGATACCTCGTTCTGACATGAAGTTAATTGGAGGAATTAAGGGAATAGTACAAGATTTTTGGCATGAGAACACTAGGCATTATTCCAACCAAATGTATGTACTGAATTTGAGAAGAGGATCTAGGGACCATGAACCCCATATTAAACACTTTCTTGACATTACACAAACAAAATTGTATGAGAGATTCAAGACAGTACACAGTGCACTTAATTTGGGCCAAAGATCTTTCTATAAATGCAAGCCTTGGTATGTTTGAATAAACACAATTCGTAACACATGTTGTTTTAGATATCACATTGAGTATGGTTACTATTATGACACACAAACACACACACATATTTAATGTTTTGTATAACACCATTTTACATGAATTCTCAGTTATATTTTTGTTGTCATCATCTAGAGACTTTATTCATAATATCTTGTTTACAAGGCCAAAGGGTTGTACATTTTATCAATAATATTTCTTAGATGGGACATACCCCAGGTGTGGTGGGATGAAATTACTGAACCAATGCATCATGTAAGTGATGAGTATGAATTGGGGAGGAAGGAGGTTTCCTTGAAAAGCATTAAATATGTCAAATATGATATTGATAGAGGACAATAAATAAAAAATATACAAATGGTGACTTCCTAGGTACGAGTATGTGACTTCATGAAGGACTTCATCAAACAGACATGACAATATTTTAAACATGTGTATGTGGCTTGATGGAAGGATGAACATTTTAGAATATGCATATATCTCGTTGGTACTATGTTATCAGTGGTTGATTTTTCAAACAAGTACACCTTCAACTACAAAATGATATTCAAAGACAACATTATCACTTAGAGCCTGTCAGCATAATGATCCATATCACATATAGGCATGGGTTGGAGAGTAATGAAGAAAATAGAGTTATATTGAAGGAGTATCACTTCTACATATGCGATGATAGGTGCCATGACTTAGCGTACATACAACATTGATTTTAGTTGTTTTACAATCACCTTAAGGACAAGAACATATAGATGAATCCACATTTGATTTGGTCAGATGGTTGTGTAGGCAAGTTAAAAAATGCTCGTGTATTTCAATGGTTGCGTATCGTGAAAAAAACACTCAATGTACCACACATTTAGAACTATTTTGAGTCTAGGTAGGGGAAAGGGGAGCATGATGGAGAAATTGCATGCATAAAAAAAGTGTTACGTAGGAAATAAATGAAGTTCAAAACTACCCTCATTTGAGATTTGAAATCCATTGTTGAATGGTGTTCTTCAGTGATGGGAGAGGGAACATGAACCTATGAAGACCAATGACATAGGAAAGGACATTTACATAGATATGTTTTGGGGGTAGTCGATGTATATCGATCACAGTGGTATCAATGAAAAACAATCTAGGGAATTCATGGATTCCATTCAGTTAGAACCCCTTAGGCTTTAGTTGTCCCCATACCCCTATACATATTTATTCATAAGGAGGTTTGGTGTATAGTAAATGCTACATCTGTTATATTAAGAGCATGCACATGCTCCAATGACTTGACTAGTCGTAGTTGTTGATCATTTATGCTCAGTAGGAATGTGCACACATTCCTAGAACGTGCATGCAATTTAGTGTGCACACATTATAGGAACATGCACACGTTCCTACTGGGCATTGTTTGGAACCAGGCACACCCCACCTCATGTATCTCATGGCCGAAAGAAATTCATGACATATTAAATAAAAAAACATCTCACAGAGACATGTTTTACTTATTTTAGTGATCTTGTTAGATTCATAGAGACTTTTGTGCTATTGCCAGATCCTTGTAGGAAAATTTGGAAGACAACTTTTTCAAGTGCAATTGGAATTGTTGTTTGTATCTACTTGTGTATTCTTGTAATTGGAAGACAAATTTGTCCAACTGCAATTGGAATTGTTTTTTGTATATTCTTGTTTCTTCTTGGAATTGGAAGATAAATTTGTCCAAGTGCAATTGAAATTGTTGTTTGTATCTTCTTGGAATTGGAAGACAAATTTGTCCAAGTGAAATTGGAATTGTTGTTTGTATCTTCTTGTGTCTACTTGGAATTGGAAGACAAATTTGTCCAAGTGCAATTTGAACTTTTGTTTGTAACTTCTCGTGTCTTCTTGGAATTGGAAGTTAAATTTGTCTAAGTGCAATTGGAATTGTTGTTTGTCTCTTGTTTTCTTGGAATTGGAAGAAAAATTAGTCCAAGTGAAATTGGAATTGGAATTATTAGATGTGTCTTCTTTTGTAATAAAAAAACAAATTTCTCCACTTGGTTTTGCCTTATTACATCATACAAAGACAAATTTGTGGTGGGTGTTTTAAAGCCAATTTTTATCTTTAAACATGGGGAAGCACCGAATTTGAGAAAGAAAGTTCTCAACAAAAATTGTCCAATTGGAATCGTTAGTTGTGTAATACTAAGACAAACTTATCCAATTGGAATTGGAATCTTCAGTTGTCTTCTTGTGTAATACAAAAACAAATTTGTACAATTCGAATTGGAATTATTAGTTGTGTCTTCTTTTGTAATACAAAGACAAATTTGTCCACTTGGAATTGGAATTGTTAATTGTTCTTTCTTGTGTAATACCAAGACAAATTTGTGGTGGGGTGCTTGGAAGCGATTTTTCTCTTTAAACATGGGGAACCGTGGATTCGAGAATGAAATTCCTTGAGAAAATATAAACTGATCAAAAGGGTAGAAGAAGAAAGAGAGAATGTAAAGTTACATATGTCAAAGCGTAGGATTTCAGAAAAGGAAAACCAATTTCTAGGGGAATAGTTGTTGTTGTTGTTTCTTCTCCATAACCAAAAGCATAGCGCAAGAGTTCAGTAGAGATGAATACATCCAATTTCTCATCAAGACAAATGGTTGTAGATGACTAGATGATGGAGGATTTGCTTGGGGCTGATTATACAATGGATTAAATTAGAGAGGCAATGAGTGTACAAAATTGTGGTGAAGAAGTTCATGTGGTGCAACCTCGTGTTGGACAATCAGACGTTCCAGAAACTACTCAATCCCATGTCCACTCTCCTCCTAGATTTAATCTGCCAGTGATTGAAGGGGAAAGAACTACAACATTGTTAACTCCACAATAGAGAGGTCAAGAGTTCTAGAATAGGGGATCATCGTCGCTATCTAGATTGAGAATTGTGTGGTGAAGAACTCCTAAATGCATTTAGGTTGATGAAATTGGTCTAGCATCACTTGAAGGTAAGTTACCTAACCATACTATTCATTATCATTCTTATAAAATCATTATAGAATATTTTGAACCAAAATCTAATGCTGCTAAATGTCAATTCTTTTTGGCTTTGTTAAAATATTGAAGTGTGATTGTTGTTAAGAAGATTTTAGGCATTAAAACAATCGAAAGTTTATAAACAATTCATCATATTGTTAGAATCCTTGTAGATGTTTTTCAAAGAATTGGTAAGAAATCTTGTTCTAAAGAGCGCAATGTAGCTTGGCATGTCTTGTCAAAATCAATTGTTAGCAACATCACAAGAAAACATTGTTTTATACAACAAACCTCTCATCTCATGAAATGAAATATGAAAACCCTTATAAATTATTCTCATAGACGAGATAGCATTGACACAGGTGGCCCAAGAGATTTGTGTTCCTTCACTAGTAGGATACCTTGTTTTGAAATGAAGTTAATTGGAGCAATTAAGGGAATAGTACAAGATTTTTGGCATGAGAACACTAGGCCTTATTCCAACCAAAAGTATGTACTGAAATTGAGAAGAGGATCTAGGGACCATGAACCACATATTAAACACTTTCTTGACATTACGAAGACAAAATTGTATGAGAGATTCAAGACAGTACATAGTGCACTTAATTTGGGTCAAAGATCTTTCCATAAATGCAAGCCTTGGTATGTTTGAATAAACACAATTCGTAACACATGTTGTTTTAGATATCACA
>JASDQU010307567.1:16261-48965 GCA_032191745.1 Picea mariana
CTAGAGACTTTATTCACATCTTGTGTACAAGGCCAAAGGATTGTACATTTTATCAAAAATATTTCTTAGATGGGACATGCCCAAGGTGTGGTGGAATGAAATTACTGAACCGATGCATCCATGTAAGTGATGAGTATGAATTTGGGAGGAAGGAGGTTTCCTTGCAAATATTTAAATATGTCAAATATGATATTGATAGAGGACAATAAATAAAAAAAGATACAATTGGTGACTTCCCAGGTACGAGTATGTGACTTCATGAAGGACTTCATCAAAAAGAAATGACAATATGTTCAACATGTGCATGTGGCTCGATGGAAGGATGAACATTTTAAAATATGCATATATCTTGTTGGTACTATGTTATCAGTGGTTGATTTTTCAAATAAGTACACCTTCAACTACAAAATGATATTCAAAGACAATATTACTACTTAGAGAAGGTCAGCATAATGATCCATATCACATATAGGCATGGGTTGGATAGTAATGAAGAAAATAGAGTTATATTGAAGGAGTATCACTTCTACATATGTGATGATCGGTGCCATGACTTAGCGTACATACAACATTGATTTTAGTCATTTTACAATCACCTTAAGGACAAGAACATATATATGAGTCCACATTGGATTTGGTTAGATTGCGTAGGTGAGTTCAAAAATGCTCGTGTATTTCAATGGTTGTGTATCTTGAAAAAAACACTCAATGTACCACACATTTGGAACTATTTTGAGTCGAAGTAGGGCAAAGGGGAGCATGATGGAGCAAGTGCATGCATAAAAAAAGTGTTACGTAGGAAAGAAATGAAGTTCAAAACTACTTCCCTCATTCGAGATTCGAAATCCACTGTTGAATGGTGTTATTCAGTGATGGGAGAGGGAACATGAACCCATGAGGACCAATAACATAGGAAAGGACATTTACATAGATTTATATGGGGGGTAGTCGATGTATATCGATCACAGTGGTATCAATGAAAAAAAATCTAGGGAATTCATGGATTCCATTCAGTTAGAACATCAGATAATGCAATAGTTGAAATATGGAAGAGAAAACTCTCTTGCGTTTGTGGTCCATGTAGTAGTAATGAATGGGATGATTGTGAATTGTCAGATTGGGTTGATAGATGGGATCGTGTATCACTCCTCATTGGTCAACGTATAAGTAAGGAATTATCCCGTTTGGAGGAGGAACAATCAAGTATTTTAGTAGATTATGATCATGTCTCAGATCTCATACTTATAGTTTTGTTGAAACCTTCTATTAAATTTTGAATAACTAGCATCAATGTTTTATTCTTTTGTAATTTACTGGACTCACGTGTTGGGACTCCATTTTTTGCAGGGAACATATATGCAATGGTTTCCTGAAGAGGTAATCAATGGGCCATTGATTATTGGTTGGAATGTTTCTTAGAGGAAAATTAAACCCTCATGAGATCAATAATAAACTCTGAAGGCATTGAATTTTTGATTGGGTTGATGGTTATTAAAGGAGAATATCTAACACGGGATGAATGAACATGGAATAAAGGTGGTTATGTATTTTAATATTATAGACCAAGTGAAGTCGTATACCACTTTATGAATTTGGTTGTTCGTAGAAGCCTCCAACTACAAACAATGCTAAGTAAGAACTCATAAAAGGTATGATACTTCTTTCCTTACTTTGAGCATGATAAGTTAATGGAGACCGTCAATATTAGAAGTGATCCCGATGGTATACTTGAATGACCATAGGAATGTAAAATAAATAATTGAACAAATATTTCATATTTATGAATTATTGAAATTTTGGCTTCATTTTATGGTTGTTATGGTATTCTTATATTTCCATGCCTTCACTTTCCATGCCATTCCATGCCTTATCTTTCCTTGTATTTCCTTCATTTTCCATGTCATTCCTTTCCATGCCATGCCTTACCTTGCCTTCACTTTACATTCCATCCCATGCCATGCCATGTATTTCCTTTCCATTCCATTCCATGCCTTGCATTTCCTTCACTTTCCATGCCATGCCTTGCCTTTCCATTCCATGTCTTTAGTTATTTTTCCTTTCCCTTTCACACCATGCCATGTCATGCCTTGTCATTCCTTGCCTTGTGTTTCCATGTCTTTCCATGCCATTCCTTCTCTTTCCTTCACTTCCCCTGCCTTACCTTGCCGTACCATGTCTTTCCATGCCATGCAATGCCTTACCTTTCCATGCCATGCCATGCCATGCCTTCACTTTCCATTCCATGCCATACCATACCTTGACTTGCATTACCTTCACTTTCCATGCCATGACTTGCCTTTCCTTCACTTTCCATGCATTTCCTTGAATTCACTTGCCATGCCATGCCATGCCATTCCTTTCTGTTGGTACAGGGGCAGACTCAGGGTTCAACGCTTAAACAACACACCAACAAAAACCTAACTACCGACCCTTTCGGCAACACCTACGAAGCAGATGAAGTCTCACACGAGGTAGAGGCAGGGGTGGTTGCAAGACTCAGGTGTCTGCAACCTTAGATGGGGCACAGATTTGTGATTCTTACTCTTAGAAAACACTTTAGCATAGGTCATTCATTAGTGTTTAACCCTCATGGCACTCCATAGATGGCACAAAGCACCGCAACATTCACTTAGATCTTGGTTAATTTAATAGTTAGAAACAACAAAATAGGTCTAGCACTCAACACTTTTATCTATGTTAGATCTACACCCACACATCTAAGAAGCACAAAGAAAAGTGGATCTATCTAAGTATATCATAGCAAAGCACATAGCATAATAATATCAAGAACAACACATGGAAAGAGACCAACACATTAGGTTAAAGCATCGAGCACAACACACAGAGTTTTCGTGGTTCACCCCCACCCTGGGGCTACATCCACAAAGTCTTCTTCTTCTTTATTATATTTGGTCAATCAGGTTACAACAAAAATCTCACACTTGTACTCCGCATAAGATAGGAGATCCGTGCACACCTCTCCAGATCCTCCTTCCCCAAGTAGATCTAGGACAGAGCCTTCTTACAATCCGTGCACTCAGCACTTACAACACTTGCACTCAGATCTGCAAGTCGGTCACACAATATACACAAAGCCTTTTCTAGCACTTAGATTATCTTCTCTTCTCTTACATTTCCTAGCTACTTATTTATACTTTACAAAATAGGCCTAAACATGGGTAAACCCATGGGTCGACATCCTATACCCATTACATTATCCCCAAAACCCAAAAAGGACCCAAGAGAGGGGTCTAGCTTCCATGATATCCGCTTCACGTTGCGCTCCATCTTTGACAAGATGTCGAAGTTAAAAAATGGTCAAATATGACTAAGTGTTCCTCAAAACTTGGTCAAGGGCCAATAGGCCCCCAACACTCACCTGTGACTCATCCCGAGTCACTCTTTTCTAATCAATTCTACCTCGAATGCCTGGAGCTTGGCTCAAACTACTTCGACCTGTTGCAATGTGACATCCTCTTGCTCAGTGAACTACTGGATCACTGCATCATGTATTGACCCTTCCAGGCATTGTTCTACAGTGATGACAACTTGTTGAAGCTCAGTTCCCTGGCTTTCAACTTCAGTGAATAGTTGGCATGCCTTTTCTTGGATTGGTTGAAGTCATTGGGAGATTTCCATAACTTTACTTTGCAGCATGTGTACCTGTTATTGGGCAGTGCGTTGTTCTACAAACCTCTTCATTCTTTTGACTAGGGTCAAGGCCTTCAGCCGCACCTGTAGTGTGTCTGCGTGTTGCTTTTCTTCTTGGAGTTGTGCTTCCAATGCCTGCAACTCTGGATTCTCTGTGAGGTTCTCATAAGTCTAGGCTCTTCTAGTGCTCAACTGCTTGCATTCTAAGGAAAAGGTTTTTAATCGACCAACTGCACTATGGGTAGTTGCCTACCTTAGATCCCTTACTTCTTGAGGAGTCTCGGGCATGGTACGAAGTTCCAGATCTGTGATGCGCTTCTGAAGTTGCTGGATTACTTCTTCAATTTGTGCCACCTACTGCGGGACACATTCTTCAATATTTACTTCTATGACCGTCACAGAGAGAAGTGCTTTGTGAACCCTTTCTTGTACTTCAAGTTTCTCTGCTAGCAACTGGTCCTTTCTCTGTTGTAAATGTGCTTTTTCCTCATCCCACTTCGCTTGTAGGGAAAGGTTTTCCCATTCTGCCATACTATGTTGTTATACAAGTGCGCTCTGTACTTGTATCAAATCCTGGGTGGCTTGCACTGTGTCTTCTTGAGCTCGTCAAAGGTGAGCTTCGACTTTCTCGATGATCTGGTGTAATTGGGTGGGTTCATTGCTTGTTCCTGATGTTCCAGTTGTCAAGGGCGCAATAGAAATTGCTCGGCTGGACTGGAGTGCCTGCTGCACTTCTTGAAGTTCTCTCTTGATTTGGCTAAATACCTCCTCCTTCTTCACTTCTTTCTTTTCTGCGATCGCTAGTGAAGCATCATTCAGCGTAGCGATTAAGAAGTCGAAGTCATCCAGTGTGAGAGTAGTTTTAAATGTATTTCGGGTTGCCTTAGTTGTCTTTTGGGATGAGGGATTTGGTGGGGTAATATTCCTTTTCTGAGTGGGATCCTCCTCCTCTCTAGGCAGAGTAACCTCGCCTTTGTTTTTCTCAACCTCTGTGCCACCTAGTTCTTCACCATCACCTCCCTATGCAGGTGATATCGAAGTAGTCTTCATGGATGTGCTAATATCTTGAACTTCATCATCCTTCTTAGTCTTTCTTGGTCCAGGTGTATCCGGCATAGCTTCAAGTCTTTCCACGTCGGACATTTTTGCGGGGTCCACTACAATAAGGAGGTCTGCTGACCATTCCTTGGTAATCTGCTCCAAGTCTTCTTCTATCAACTTGTAGTACGATTAGAGCTACTATTTGTGCTTATCAACACATGCTATGATATAGGTGAAGTGACGGTCCATGCTGAATTTTATCAAAGGTCTAAACCTATGAAGTGTGTTTGGGGTGAGGCACGATGTAGATTGGATTGCATTCTTCAATTGGTTGTAATAAGTGTGGAAGACGGCATTGGACTGCCATTACTTGTTCATGTCACTACATTACCACAATGTACAAAACTTCATGGCTAGTGGTTCGAAGGGTTCGATATCCAGAAAAGTAGCACCTTCTGGTAGCTCCTAGGCGATGAAAGCGATTAGTATGAGAAACCAACTAAAGTGAAACTGGTACCCTTGGTCTTGTGCTTCTCTGTAATCAAGCTCTAGTTGGTTTACAAGGTACTACACCTATTTCATCTATAGTCCCTTGACACACTTCCCTGCGAGGTCAACTACGAATCTAGTCACTTGTGTTGGTTTGTTCTTGTGAACTAGCTTGCCTGCAATCAGCTGACAGGCAAGGCACACTATGCCACTCTTAATAGAGGCTACCTTATAGCCTCACATTCCTTTCTCGACATCACCATAAGTTTATTTTATACTCTGCACTAGTGCTCGGTCTGAGGTCTTTCTAGGGTAAAACTATTGTGGGTCAGGGCCTTGCATACTAAGGCTTGTGATTCGATTGATCAAGGTTGGATCCACAGTGATGCAGCGGTCCAACCATAAGTATCCTCCATGGTAGTAGGACAACAACAACTTGACATATGCGTTGACTTCGTAGTGTCTGCCGAAGTGCGGGATCTTCATTACATTAAGCAGTGTGGACTGCACGAGGTTTTGGGTCCATGATTGTGGTACAATCTTATAATTCTTGCCTTTGGTCCTAGTTAAGTAATTATGCGGGGCTAACATGCTATAAACCTTACGATCTCCAAGGTTAAAATCACTAAATTTCAGTGCTGCGAGCTTATCCTGGTCAACATGAACTGCATGCATCCCTTTCGGAAGGTACACGGTGATCAAAGTGTACTCAAAGTCGCGAGGTACACTGTCATGGTTGATGGCACTACTTAGAGGTGGTAAGTAAGTAGGTAGAATGTGTGGGATAATCTTTCCATTTGTGATGTCATCCCTGTGCTTGGTCTTTTTCTCATCGGTCGGTCGGGATTGACCGGTGTGAGCAGTGGAAGGGAAGGCCTAGGGTCCTCTTGTTGATGATGCTTGGACTCCTGTAGATAATCCTCTCTTTGACATGACTCTCTCAGTCATTAAGTCAATCAAAACTTCTTCAACTACTTTCTTAGCAGCGCTAAGCTTGTCCTACATACAAGCTTGGGTCGACTAGATCGGGTGTGAAATGAATGCAAAGACTATAGTGAATGGTATGGGAACAAGGAAATGATCATAGGGTGAAGTAATCTCAGGTTTCGGGCTCAAATTATCACTTAGAAAAAAGTATTCTCAGTGCGTGGTGCGACAGATTAAGTAGGGAAACTTAGCAACAGTCTGCTTGCAACAGGTATGAGGCTACATTAACTTATGTTATGTCCATTATGGTGCGGTCTAATGGTCTAGTGGCGAGCCATAATTTATTTTCAACCCGTTCGGAGTAGCAGTTGAATGGTTATATTGGATTTCAATGGCTATATTACTTCGCCTCGGCGAAGTGGCATACGTCGTTGTTCTGATACCCCGACGAAGCTCAATTCTTGTGGTTTTTTCTTCATGCGAAGTTTCCTCTAGAACCTTTTGTAACTTTTTGATCTTAAATCTCTTCTTACTTAGCTTCCTAGCCTTCTTCCCAGTGAGCTTCATCTCGGTCATCCTTTTTCCATTCAGAGTCTTATCTTCTCTCGACATAGCCACTTCGCGGTGCTGAAGTTCTTTCTTCAGATCCTAGGGTAATACTCCTTCCTCATATGGATTAGGTATTTCGGTATTCTGTGGTTCCTCTAACGCTCTTATAGCTTCAACATCCAGGTCCCTGGTGTTCAACAGCTGAGATCTATTCTCTTGTTGCTCCATCAAGTAGGCGATCCTTCTAGTCATAAATTCCATGAGTTATTGCTTCTTCTGTTCTAGGGCTTCCTTTTCTTCTTTTCTCTGAATCTAGTATTTTTCAGTCCATATCTTTCCTAACAAAAATGGAAATGGGGAAAGGTCCTCAATAAATCTAATGACTTCGAACTCTTCCTCTGTCGCAGATCCATGGGTACTCATAGCTATCTGGGTAATTCTGCCACATAAGGTTACCATTTTTCCTTTAAACAACCCTATTCTTCCTAGT
Organism: Picea mariana; assembly: GCA_032191745.1. Classification (NCBI taxonomy): domain Eukaryota; kingdom Viridiplantae; phylum Streptophyta; class Pinopsida; order Pinales; family Pinaceae; genus Picea; species Picea mariana. The sequence continues at coordinate 23,409 of JASDQU010307567.1, forward strand.
GAAGGAACCATAGTAGGCCTTCCCATGGTTTCTCAAGTACTTTCTATCATAATGTTCATCTGTGTTCCCTCATCTAGAGAACAGTCAATGTCAAAGTATCCTATTCTTACTTCGATTTTCTCCTTTTTTTTTAAGATCTCTGACAAACTGGCATCTTTATGTTCCTTTAGGGTTTCTTTCATTTTCAGTAACATAATCTCTAATTCTTGTTGGGGTTCTTCTATATATTTAGTTTCTTGGTCTCCTTCAGGGTTTTTCTCACTACATATTCAGCTTTTCATGTCTAGTAATCATTCTAGGGAAATTGAGTACTTCATGGTCCATAGCCTTACAACAGAGGCAACTAGGTTTTCTCCCAGGGCATTCCTTAGCAAGATGTCCTGGTCTTCTGCAACTGTAACAAAGAGTTAATCCTCTCTTTGTCTTCAATGATCCCCATCTCTTCTTGTACCGCATGCTAGGATCATAATGGCTAGCCTACAAAAATTTCTTTCTAGGATCTTGCATCCATTTGTTATTCTAGACATTCTTTCTATGCATAGGTATAACATATCTATCATTATACTTATCAGATATATTCATATCAAACTTTCTTTCATCTATTAATGCCCTAGTTTTTAAGCTAGGATAGAATCTATCAAACATACCTAGATCCATGCTCTAGAAATTTTTTTTTCTCTTATCTTACTTCTATAGAGCACAAATCTTTGAGATCTAAGAACTTTTTACTATTCTTACCTTTATTAGAGCACAGAGCTTGCAGATCTTACCTCTTTTTTGCAGATATGACTTCTTTCTTTCAGAAATTTCCACTTATACTTTTCTTAGAGAACAGATCATTCAAATCTCGCTTCTTTTCTTTTAATCTAATATTTCTTTCTTCAGATATGACCTTATTCCTAGCACAAAGATTCACAGGTCGAGTAAAAAGCTGCACACTAGGGAAATAGATCTACACACAGAGCTTCCTTTTGCACAAAGTTTCTTCTTCCTCGATTCCCAACAATCACAGTTTCAGATCCCGAAAATGGAACCATTTGTTGGGACAGGGGTAGACCCAGGGTTCAATGCTTCAACAACACACCAAAAAAACCCTAACTATCATCCCTTTTGGAAACGCCTGCGAAGCAGATGAAGTCTCACCCAAGATAGAGGTAGGGGTGGTTGCTCGACTCAGGTGTCTGAAACCTTAGCTGGGACATAGATATGTGATTCTTACTCTTAGCAAGCACTTTAGCAAAGTTCATTCATCAATATTTAACCCTCATGGCACTCCGCAGATGGCACAGAGAACCGCAACATTCACTTAGATCTAGGTTAAGTTAGCACTTAGAAACAACAAAATAGTTCTAGCACTCAACACTTTCATATATGTCAGATCTACACCCACACATCTAAGAAGCACAAAGAAAAGTGGATCTATCTAAGCATATCATAGCAAATAACATAGCATAATCATATCAAGCACAACGCATGGAAAGAGACCAACACATTAGGTCGAAGCACTGAGCACAAAACACATAGTTACCATGGTTCACCCCCACCCTAGGGCTACATCCACAAAGTCTCATTCTTCTTTATTAGCTTTGGTCAATCGGGTTACAACACAAATCTCACACTTGTACTCTGCATAGGACAGGAGATATGTGCGCACCTCGCCAGATCCTCCTTCCCTGAGTAGATCTAACACAAAGCCTTCTTATAATCTGTGCACTCAGCTCTGCAAGTCGGTCACACAATATACACAAAGCCTTTTCTAGAACTTAGCTTATCTTCTCTTCTCTTACATTTCCTAGCTACTTATTTATACTTTACAAAATAGGCCTAAACATGGGTAAACCCATGGACCGACATCCGATACCCATTACATTATCCCCAAAACCAAAAAATTACCCAAGAGAGGGGTCTAGCTTCCATGATATCTGCTTCGTGTTGCGCTGCATCTTTGACAAGTTGTCAAAGTTAAAAAACGATCAAATATGACCAAGTGTTCCTCAAAACTTTGTCAATGGACAACACTTTCCTTTCCATGCCATGCCTTTACATGCCTTGCATTGCCTTCACTTTCCATGACATGCATTTCCTTTTCATGCCATGCCTTGTATTTCATTCACTTTCCATGCCATGTCATGCCAAGACTTTCCATGACATTCCATGCCATGCCTTTCCTTGCATTTCCTTCACTTTCCATGCCATTCCTTTCCTTACCTTTACTTTACATCCCATGCCATGAAATTCCTTTCCTTTCCATGACATGGCATGCCATGCCTTTTCTTTCCATGCCATGCCTTGCATTGTCTTCAATTTCCATGCCATGCATTGCCTTTCCATGTCATGCCTTTCCTTGCCATGCCATGCCATGCCTTGCCTTTCCATGCCATGTCTTTCCATGCCATTACATGTCTTTCCTTCCCATTCCATGCCATGCATTTCCTTTGCTTCACTTTCCATGCCATGCCTTTCCTTTACATTCCATGAATTTTATTGAATGACCATAGGTATGTAAAAATAATAATTGAACAAATATTTCAAATTTATGAATTATTGAAATTTTGGCTTCATTTTATGGTTGTTATGGTATTCTTGTATTTCCATGCCTTACATTGCATTGTCATTCCATGCCTTTCCATGCCTTTCATTTCATTTCATTTCCATGCGATGACTTTCCTTGAATTGCATTTCCTTTAGTTATTATGTCACGCCTTGCCTTTCCTTCACTTTCCACGTCATTCCTGTCCTTTCCTTCACTTTCCATGCCATTCCATGTCATTCCTTTCCTTGTCATGCCATGAACTTCCATGCATTTCATTTCCTTCACTTGTCATGCCATGCCTTACCTTTCCATGTCATGCCTTTCCTTTACATGTTGTGCCTTGACTTGCCTTTCCATGCCATGCTATGACTTGCCTTATGATGCCATGCTTTGCCTTTCAATTCCATATCTTTCCTTTCCATGCCATGCCATGCCATGACTTTCCTTGCCATGCCATGCCTTGCCTTTACATGCCATGTTTTTTCTTTCCATGCCATTCCATGTCGTGGAATGCCTTTCCTTTCAATGTCATGGCCTGCATTTCTTTCAATGCCATGCCTTACCTTGCATTGCTATGCCATGCCATTCCTTACATTGCCTTGTGACTCCATGTTTTTCCTTTCCATGTCATGACTTTACTTTCCATGTTGTGCCATGCCATGCCTTTCCTTGTCTTTCCTTTCCTTTCCAAGCCATGCCATGCCTTGCCTTTCCTTTCCATGCCATGCCTTGACTTGCCTTTCCTTGACATGCCATGCATGCCATGAATTTCCTTTCTTTGTCTTGTCTTTTCATGCAATGTCATGCCATGCCTTTCCTTTCCTTTACATGCCTTGCCATACCTTTCCTTTCCATTCCATGCCTTTCCATACCTTTCCTTTCCATTCCATGCCATGCCTTGCTATGTCTAGCCTAAGAAGGTATTAAATTGTCAAACATATGTAATAAGCACTGAGAAAAACCTTAGTGCCATAGATCCTCCAACAAATGGTTTTCCATTCAATGGAATGAAAACAAAGGGACCCCACTAGCTAAAACCTAGTGCTTTGGATCCAATGCAACTAGCGATTCATCCATTCAAGTCTCGGTTTGAGTTTTATCGCAAGTTGCAGCTCGCCTCCTCAATCAATTCAAGGACATGTCACCAATCTTATCCAGGGGCATAAAATTCAATCTGAGCATCATAATGGAGTTCCATACGCTCCCAAAATTATGTTTTTCTAAGGCCCACACAACCACTCTACCCAAAATCGCTCGAAGCACCCCTTGTTCAAAAATTACATTATGCCTCATTGAGAAAAACCTTAGTGCTGGAGATCCTCCAATAAAAAATTTTTTGGTCAACGAAATGACAGTGGAGGGGGCCCACTAGATGAAACCTGATTCTTTGGATCTAATGCAACTAATGGTTCATCCATCCGAGTCCCAGTTTTAGTTTTACCGCGAGTTGCAACTCGCCTCCTCAAGCCATTCATAGACATGTCACAAATTTGGTCCAGGGGCATAGAATCCAAGCCGAGCAACATTATGGAGTTCTGTAAACTCCCAAAAGTATGTTTGGCCAATTCCCACACGAACATGCTACCCACAATCACTCAAAATAGTGTTCTTGAAAATCAACCTCTTGTTCAGAAATTGCATTATGCCTCATTAATAAAAACCCTAGTGTCAGAGATCCTTAAAAAAATCATTTTAGGGTCAACTGAATGACAACAAAGGGGCCCCACTAGTTGAAACTCAATGCTTTGGATCCAATGCAACTAATGGTTCGTCCATCCAAGTCTCGATTTGATTTTTATCATGAGTTGCAACTTGCCTCCTCAAGTCATTCAGGGAGATGTCACCAATTTGGTTTAGGGGCATAAAATCCAAATCGAGTAGCTTAACGGAGATTTGTAAGCTCCTGCAAGTATGTTTATCCAAGTCCCACATGAAAATGCTACCCACAATCACTTGACATAGCGTTCTTGAAAATCGACCTCATGTTTAGAAATTGCACTATGCCTCATTAAGAAAAACCCTAGTGTCGAAGATCCTTCAACAAATGATTTTTTGTTCAACAAAATGACAAAAAAGGGGCCCCACTATATGAAACCTATTGCTATGGATCCAATGAAATTGATGGTTCATCCATCCGAGTCCCAGTTTGATTTTTATCACGAGTTGTAGCTCACCACCTCAAGTAATTCAGGGACATGTCCCTCATTTGGTCCATGGGAATAAAATCCAATCGAGTAGCATAATACAGTTCTGTAAGCTCCCACAAGTCTACTTGGCCAAGGTCCACATGACCACTCTACACAGAATCGCTTGACATAGTGGTAAAATCAACCTATTGTTTAGAAATTGCACTATGCCTCATTGAGAAAAACCCTAGTGTCGGAGATCCTCCAACAAGCAGTTTTTTGGTCAACGGAATGACAACGAAGGGGTTCCATTAGTTGAAATCCATTGCTATAGATCCAATGCAACTGATGGTTCATCCATCTGAGTGTCGGTTTGATTTTTATCACGAATTTTTTTTTTAATGCAACTTGCCTCCTCAAGGCACTCATGGACATGTCGCCAATCTATTCTAGGCACATAAAATGCAAACCAAGAAGCATAAAAGAGTCTCCTAGGCTCCAACAAGTCTATTTGTCCAAGGCCCATGTGAGTACACTACCCAAAATCACTTGACATAGTGTTCTTGAAAATTGACCTCTTATTCAAAAATTTCACTATGCCTCATTGTGAAAAACCCTAGTGTCAGAGATCCTCCAACAAACGATTTTCCAATCAATGAAATGATAGTGGAGGGGCCCCACTAGATAAAAATCGGTGCTCCATATCCAATGCAATTGACAATTCAACCATCCGAGCCATGGTTTTATTTTTATCATGAGTTGCAACTTCCCTCCTCAAGCCATTCAAGGACATGTCACCAACTTGGTCCACGGGCATAAAATCCAAACCAAGCAACTTATCGGAGTTCTGTAAGCTCCCACAAGTCTATTTGGACAAGGCCTGTGTGACCACATTACCCACAATCACTTGACATAGTGTTCTTGAAAATCGACCTCTTGTTCAGAAATTGCACTATGCCTCATTTAGACAAACCCTAGTGTCGAATATCCTCCAACAAATTATTTTCTGATTAGCAGAATGATAACAGAGGGGCCTCATCATCTGAAACTTGGTTCTCTAGATCCAATGCAACTTGCGATTCATCTATCTGAGTCCCGATTTGATTTTATCACAAGTTGCAACTATCTTCCTCAAGCCATTCAGGGACATGTCGCCAATTTGGTCCAGGGAATAAAATCCAAACTGAGCAGGATAAAAAATTTCCATAAGCTCCCATAAGTTTGTTTGACCAAGTCCCATGTGACCACACTACCCACAATCACCCAATACAATGTTCTTGAAAATCGACCTCTTCAAAAATTGCATTATGCATCATTGAGAAAAACCCTAGTGTTGGAGATCCTCAAACAAATGGTTTTTCGGTCAACAAATAACAACAAAGGGGCCCCAATAGTTGAAACTTGGTGTTACAGATCCAGTAAAACTAATGATTCATCCATCCCAGTCCCATTTTTAGTTTTATTTCAAGTTGCAACTTGCCTTCTCAAGCCATTCACAAACATGTTGTTATGGAAATGCAAGGAAAGGAAAGGAAATACAAGGAAAGAAAAATCAAGGAAAGGAAAAACAAGGCAAGCCAAGGCAAGACATGACAAGGCTAAGCAAATCTAGACATGGCAAGGCAAGACAAGGTCTACGTCTAGGTCTAGGTAAATCCTATTAATTATGATAATCCATGTTTCACAACTATGAAGCTAACCTAGATATATGAATAAAGAGAGCTTATGTTATGACATTGAAATTATCATGTAAGTATTTTTATATAGTATAGATGGGATAACATGTTGTAGAATTACATGCTTAATGAATCCTTTGATTGTAATTTTTCCGTATTAAACTTTTTCATTTGGTACAAGCATTATTTTTTTTATGCAAGAAAAAAGGTATGATACGTGAATTCCATGAATTTTTTACTAGATTAACTTGATAACAAATTCTTTCAAATGATGAAAATAACTATGTTTTTAAAAACAATTAGTTTTATGAATATCATTATGAGCGTACCTTTTCGATGAGTTGTGGTTAGCCAAGGAAAGGCATGGAGGGGTAACCAAAGTGGAAGGTGGATCAGTCACAGTTCCATTAGTTACACTCTCTTTACCTATTTTCCCTGGAGGTGTGTCATATGTTTTTGTCCGAGTGGTCAAATATACACCATTGAACATATAAATATGTGCACTTGAGGAAGCATCCTCTTTAGGAGGATGACTTTGGTTTCCTCCTTGTGAAGGTGCATGTTTTTGCGCAACCATTGAATGCTGTTGTGGAAAAGGATGTGTCAAAAAAATGGGTTAGTAATTTCCTTTAATGAATTTTTATACTTCATCCCGATGAGGATAGTCTCTTGTGTAATGATCTTCAACACATATGAGATAGTGAAATTTCAGTTTTCGCTATGGTTTCTTTTCAGTAGCAGGTGGTTTTGTTTATGTTTTTATGTTTTCTATTTTATTATTATTTTTCTTTGATTTGTTATTATTCTTCTTTTTCCCTCTCGATTGTGGTGGTGAGGAAGATTGAATTGCATTCACTTCAGAGACTTTATTTGGGGAGGAATTAGATGGGACAAAATATAGCACCATAGTCAGGGTAGATATTGAATGATTTGTAGTCTCATTCAACTGTGAGGTAGGTTGAGTTTTGACAGAACCGATAACACCGTTAGAATGAGTGACATATGATGGTTTTTACCGCTCGATTGATGTATGGGGATAATTTGGGATCAGTTCGTATAAAGTACCAGATTGGGAATAAACCAAATCCAGATATTGGGCATGAACAATAGCTTCCTCTTATGTAACTACACCTCCCATTGCCACATCATGAGAAATAGCTGGTAACAGAGATTTCATCAACCATTCTACCAACAAATGGTCAGGGATGGTAGCTTTGATCAACAATCATCGTCATATCCATTCATGAATATGATTGGAAATGTGTATGGAAATGGTATGATGAAGGGATGTCAAAAGGTATTTTATGGTTTCATATCTAATTAGAAATTGAAAATGGGTGAGGAAATCCATTGCAAGCGAATTGAAATCTTGAAAAGATCCACGTTATAATTCAATATACCATTTTTTTGTGGAGCCTATAAGAGTACGCTGGAAAACACATAGTCGAATAGATTCATCCATCAATGAGTTTGATGAACACCAAATATGAAATGTCATGACATGGTTATTCGAATCTTCTCTAGTTTTATCGTCAAACTTTGTAATATATGATTGTAACTTGGAGGGGATTACTGACCAGAAAGGGGAGTTGAATATGGGATCATTTTTCAATCTCGACAGGTCCAAGAGATTTAAAGTAGCCAGAAAAGGTATATGTCAATTACTTTGAGGATGACATTGGTAAGGCATGGGAACACTAGTAGGAACGTAAACCGGTTGTTATGGGAAGTTGTATCCAGAAGGTCCTCCCATATATGGCTATTGAGGATTGTGGCCAAAAAAAGTAGGATTTGTTTATTGCGGAACTTGGGAAAAATATGAAGGAAAACCCATTTGACCCTAGGGAGGGTAATTGGTTGGACTTGGAGGAGGATAAGTGGTGTAGCCTTGAGGAGGATAACCAATTTGACCCTGAGGAGGGTAACTAGTTTGAATGTGAGGAGGGTAATTGATTTGACCCTTAGGAGGGTAAGTAGTTGGACCTTGAGGAGGATAACTAGTTTGATCCTGTGGACGAAAATATGATTGGCCTTGAGAACCCTAAGTGGGATTCAGGACACTTGGGAATGGTTTTACATGGTATAGTCCTGAAGGATTAGGATTTAAAGATCCTCCTTGTGGGGTTGCATTAAAATATTCTCCCTGAGGCGGTCCCCAAGTTTGTTGTGGGTTTCAAATAAAAGAACTTGAAAATTTCCACCCTGCCATAGGTTGGGAACGACTAGGAATTTTCCACTAACTGAGGGTTTCCCCCCCAAAGGAAAATTTCTACTAAATGTGGGTTTCCCCTAGGTATGGATTTGTTCACTAAATGAGGGTTCCCCCCCATTAAGGACTTGTCCACTAGCAGAGTATTTTCCTTCAGCAAGGATTTGTCCATTAGTTGAGGATTGACCCCTAGTAGGGATTTTTCCCTCATTCGAGACTTGTGTTATGAAATGGTTTTTCATTCTAATATAGGAAAGTGTCCCAACATGATTCTATGGTCTGAATGAAGTTGATTCTTGAAGAAGCATCATTGGTGTAACCATCATAATACTTTGTAAATGAATAGGAATGAAAAGACTTGTATCACTCAATATTTGACGTCAAGTGGTAATAGTATTAAATGTTGGTCCTATAGTATGGCTAGGGAAATGACTCAATGGTCCTACATATACACTAGTAGTGACATGGGTATGTGGAGCGGTTAAAAATGGTCTATTAAAATTGAATTTTTCAAAAATATTATGGCCTAATGGAGTCTTCCAAAGAGGATGAACAAGAGTTTGTCTTGGATCTATAATCTAGAATCGGATCCAGGAGCTTGATGGGGCTCAAAAAGGCCTAAAAATAAAAGTTCTCATAATGGCTTCAAAAAAGACGTGTCCTTAGGCCTCGTTGATATGAACCCAACGCAACTTGAATGAGCTCAAACAAATGTTGTATGCTCCAAATATGGCGATTTGTTCATTTTGCCAAACAAGCAAAAAACAAATGATGATTGTAGAGTCTATATAGTGCCATGTGGCAGTTGACTGTACAGGCCATACGACCGTACAATTGACGTGGCAAGAAAAATTGGTGATGATGTGGTAGGATTATTGGGTGTACAGATGGATGATATGTTGGGCAGGTACAGGTGGACCAATCATGGGGTGACACATGTCATCGCTAAAAGGGTGACATGTGGCACAACCATATGACACATGACATGGTACAGTGAGTAGACACGTAGCATATGTGGATAGCTGGACCAATGGTATTTGACACTTGGCATCATATTTGGATGAGTGGTGAAGTTCCACGTGGCACCCATTTGTTGGTTGGTTGGTTAATTTTTGTTGCAAAATTTATGGGCTCCAACATTTTTGAACCCGCAACCTCCTATTCGAGCAAAGACCTCGCGTAGGCTGGGATACTAGCCCATCTACCAGATGGTTCTTACTCTATAATTGATCCAGGTGGATATTGGTGGCCACCCACCTATTCCACTTGGACGCCCACCATTGTTTCTTTCAGTTTTTCAGTTTCCTTAATTGTAGAACAATTTACTATTTTTGGTAGTTTTTCAAGTCCTGAACTTCCAAATCCATTTTGAGGCCCTAAACGATGTTTTTTTGGCATCAAAGCTCCGACGAATATGAGTCTATTATGGAATTGATATTTTCTATTAGTAGTGTATTCCTTGGATATATTTCTAACGATGTATTATGTGCATCAAACGGAGATAGTATGCCAAAGTTACGGCCCCGGGAAATTGATGTACCAATTTACCCCGACGGGGCCCATATTCTAGCATTTCATCTCCTAGGGTTAGGTTTTTGGATGTTTAGGGTTTCCATTGCTTCTCAATAATATATAGGCCTTCAAGACTCATTGTAACATAGAGTTCATAGGCCTTTAGCCTCCATATCTCTTCTCAGAGATAAGCTACCAACGCCCTAGCTAGTTTATTTCCATTCTGTCTGTAAACAAGTTTGAGTTCTTTGATATTAATGAAATAAAGTGTTATTTCCACTGCATCTTTGTATTCATGGTTATTTGTGTATTCTATTGCATTCTTGCATAAATTCGAATCAGTGGTATCTAAGCGGTCTACTTTTTCTCAATCCTTCCTTGCATGTCCCCAATGAGGTCGGGGTATAAGGAGTTAGGGCTCGATTTTGTTGAACCTTTGCAAGATTGGCCTCGCAAACCTCGACGACCACCCATGGGGGAAGAAAAGAAATACAAGGGAGAAGGAGATCCTATCAAAATATTGCTCGAGGAGGCCCTTGAAAAAAAGGAACGCGATGATGGATAACTTTGCCTAGATTCTTCAACGATTTCCCACTGGTGGTGCATCTGCATCCAACAACCACTCTGAAGGTGCAATCCCTTTTAAGGTACAAGTAAACTTTGAAATTCCCATATTTTATGGCCAAATAGATGCAGACATCGTAGATAGATGGTTGAATCTATTAGAAGGATATTTCTCAGTTCATGACTTTTCCGACCGAGAGAAGACTATTTTTTCATTGCTCAAAGCTGCCCCCCATGTCAAGGACTGGTGGGAAACCTATAGTGAGAAAAAGGATTAGGAGGAATCCTCTCTTTTCTCTATCATACCAACTTGGAATTCTTTCTGAGACACCATCAAGGAACAATATTATCCCGTGGGGAGCTATGAGGAAAAGTACATACAATGCACTATGTTGCGACAGTAAAGGGATCAAGATGTGCATGAATTGATGAATCTGTTCCATACCCTGCACACAAAGTTGGGTATCAAAGATTCAAAGAAACATTTGGTGCTAAAGTACCACAGTTTTTTTCATAGATACATTCAAGAGGAAATGGAGTTCCTCGACATCTCCTCACTTGGTATGACATACCATTATGATGCCAAGATTGAGCAGAAATTCAAACAGAAGAAGCGAGACTTTGGATTTGCAAATCAAAAGAAAGAAAAAGGTTCTCCCAAGCCACAGAACAAAGGAAAAATCCAAGGAATGGCGGCTCAAGACAACCTACCAAAGCCACAAACAAAGAACAACACTACAAATCCAAATAAGGACACAGGAAAGTGGTGTGAGTTCCATAAGATCTCCACTCACAACACAAGTGATTGTCAAGCCAAATAGTCAGTGGTGGCCAAGATGAGGGATTCTGAATCATATGCATGCTTCGACATTGAATCAGAACCCGAGAAGGGAAATGACAGAGGGAATCATATTATAGATGTGGAGCCCAACTCCACTGTTTCCACCATGAAGATCCAAAAGGAAGAACCATAAGGTCCAAAGGAGGAGGAGCATCTCTTCCACTCATAGATGTGGGTAAAGAGTTCCCCACTATAGTTCATTGTCGACAGTGGGATCCAAAAGAACCTCATTTCAGCAGAGGTCATGAAGAAGTTTGGCTTTCTAACCACAACACACCCACAACCATACACCATTAGGTGGCTTCACTAAGGATGGATCTCCGCATCAGCCATAAGTGTCACCTTCCCTATAGCATCAAGCCCTTCACCGATGAGGTATTATGTGGAATTGCTCCTCTTGATGTTTGTGATGTATTATTAGGCCAACCATACTTGTGGAAACGACATGCTGTGTATGAGTCCCGACTTCACGCTATTATTGTTACCTTGGGAAATAAGTTGTACATGATACTAGAGGTACCACCACCTACCGCTATCTCTTTGCTTACTGCAACACAATGTAGTAAGCTCATTTCCAAAACTGAGAAATTTGTTTTCCTAATGATCTGCCCTCAGGGAAAGAAGAATAATGTGGCCACGACCTCCAGATAGGGCTCCTCCACATGAAAAAAACAAATGGACAAGTTCATGGAGGAGTATTGGGACATCTTCACCTCTCCCGTTGGGGTGCCTCTGCACTGTTAGGTCAAACACCCCATCGATATGACCCTAGGTGCATCGCTTCTCAATGCACCTATCTATCAGTGCTCTGTTCTAGAGAATGATGAAATCAAGAGGAAGATCCAGGAGCTGCTATAGAAAGGTCACATCCGACCAAGTTCATCACCTTGTGGGATCCCAATCATGTTGGTTCTGAAGAAGGATGGGACTTGGAGACTCTATATTGACTATCGAGCACTGAACAAGATCACTGTCTAGAACAGGTAGCCAATCCCATAGATTGATGACCTTTGTGGACCAGATCAAAGGGGAAAAATATTTCAGTAAGATCGACTTGAAGTTCGGGTATCACCAAGTACCAATCAGACCATCCGATGTGTGGAAGACTTCCTTCAAAGCCAAGGAGGGCCTTTTTGAATGGCTGGTCATGCCTTTCAGGTGGATGAATGCTCCCACAACCTTCATAAGGCTGATGGATGACATTTTGTGGCCATTCACCAACTCGTTTTTAGTAGTGTACTTGGATGACATCTTGATCTTCAGCTAGACTTAGGAAGAGCACCTCCTCCACATCCGACAGGTTCTCCAAACACTGCGGAAACACAAGTTGTGTGCCAATTTGGAGAAGTCAAATTTTGGCATGACCCAGGTTCAGTATTTGGCATAAATTATTGATGAGCATGGGGTGCATGTGGATCCAACAAAGATCCAAGTCATCTGGGATTGGCCAGCCCAGACCACTCTAACAGAGCTTCACAGCTTTCTAGGTCTTGATAATTTCTACTACAGTTTCATGTTGGGATTTTGTCATATCACTTGGCCCTTGAGTCAAGTCACCAAGGGAGGAGAAAAATAAAAATTATTTTGGTCGTAATTTCAACAGAAGGTGTTCGTAGAATTTAAACATCGCCTCTGTTGTGACACAATTCTCACATTACTAGACTTGCAACAACCATTTGAGATCAAGACATATGCCTCTAACTATGCTATTGGGGTAGTTCTTACTCAACAGAGGCACCCGGTGGCATATCACAATGCGACATTGTCCAACACAGTCTGAAAGTATCCCACTTATGAAAAATAAATGTACTCCATTGTGTAGGCTTATCGACAATGGAAACATTACATTTTTTGGAAGGCAATGATCATCCACACAGACAACCGACCCCTGTAGTTCATACAGACACAAGGGAAGTTGCATAATGATCGCCATCAAAATTGGTCCACATATCTGCAACAGTTTCATTTGAACATCAAGTACAAGAAGGGAAACACCAATAATGTTGCAGACTGGCTCAGCCGACCACCGATCGTGGCGATAACCACCATGCTCAACTCTTGTGGGCACGAGACTTCTGATTGGCCGCTTCTCTATGAGAGCGATCCAGAATTAGACCGCACATACAAGACTCTCTTAGAGGGTAACTGAGTTCCAAATTTTCACCTCCAGGATGCACTACTATGTCACCTAGGACACCTTTGTGTTCCTTCAAGTGAGCATTCCAAGATGATTTGGGAAGCGCACTACAGTCGAGTCACTGGTCATTTCAAGGTTAAGAAAATAGTGGCAGTACTCTAGAAGTATTTTTATTGGCCAAACCTTCAATAAGATGTCGGGAAGTACATCAGATCCTGCACAACTTGCGCCATTTCCAAACGAACCATCAAGAAGAAAGGCTTCTATACTCTGCTACCTACCCCTAGTCGACCTTGGGAATCCATCTCCATGGATCACATGTTGGGCCTTCCTTATACTAAGCATGGTAATGAATGTGTTTTCATGGTCATTGACAGATTCTCGAAGATGGCCATTATGGCGGCCTGCAAGAAGAATATCATAATAGAAGCCACTGCTAAAATCTTCTTTGAATGAGTGTGGGTACACTTTAGGATCCCACAGTCTATCATCTCATATCGGGATAGCAGGTTCCTCAGTACATTTTGGTCCATCCCCTGGTCAATGATGGACACCGAGCTCACCAAGTCCACATCTTTCCATCCCCAAACTTATGGCCAGACATAGGTCGTCAACAGGATGATCATACAAATTTTGTGCATGTACAACTCAAAGAATCCACACACATGGGATGAGAGCCTCCCCTATGTACAACATAGCTATAACTAGGTCCTCCACATCTCAACTGACCACAGCCCCTTTCAGGTGGGCCTAGGATTCCAGCCACTATGTCTGATTGACATAGCCATGTCGTTTGCAGCTACTCAGGATGATTTCACTCACGTCCAGTCTGGAGCTGCCAAGGACAACAACTTCATTGAGTGCATTCAACACATTCACCAATAGTTTCATGATATATTGGATAGAGCCAATGCTAAGTACAAGAAGTGGCATGATCAACATCGGGTGCAACACAACTTCCTGGTGGGCGACAAAGTGTGGCTACATTTGCAGAAGGATCACCTCGCTGGACCCCACCGTAAGCTTCACCTGCTCCAATATGGGCCATACACCATCACCAAGGATGTAGGGGACAATGCATTCAAGCTCAGTATTCTACCATTCCCTGGTATGCACCCAGTGTTCAATGTGGACCGCCTTCAGCCCTACTTTCCATCTCTACTGGACACATCTAACATGGTAGAACAACTCACACCAACAGAGTTAAATCTAGATTGCATGGAACAAGCCACAACTGATCAGATTATGGAAACACAGATCAAGAACACCCACCATCAAAGGATCTAGCTGTATCAAGTTGTCAAAGCAGGCCAACTCTTTCACCAATGCAAGTGGCTCATTAAGGACCAAGTTCAACAAAAGTTTCCTCATCTCATAGAGGAACTCAACGCAATGGGGACCATTGCTTCCTAAGGGGGGATGAATGATCCAGGTGGATATTGGTGGCCACCCTCCTATTCCACTTAGACCCCCACCATTATTTCTTTCAGTTTTTTAGTTTCCTTAATTGTAGCAAAATTTACTATTTTTGAAGTTTTCTGGGTCCTGAACTTCCGGAGCCGTTTTGAGGCCCTAAACGATGTTTTTTGGGCATCAAAGCTCTAAAGAATATGAGTTCATTCTAGACTCAATATTCATTGTCTGCAGTGTATTCCTCGGATAGATCTTTCTAACAATGTTTCATGTGCATCAAACAAAGATAGTATGCCAAATTTATGACCCCGAGAAATTGATGTACCAATTTATCCCGACGGGGCCCATATTCTGGCATTTCATCTCCTAGGGTTAGGTTTTTGGATGTTTAGGGTTTCCATTGTTTCTCAATAATATATAGGCCTTCGAGCCCCATTGTAACATAGAGTTTAGAGGCTTATAGCCACCACATCTCTTCTCATAGATAAGCTACTAGTGCCCTAGCTAGTTTATTTCCATTCTATCTGTAAACAAGTTTCAGTTCTTTGATATTAATGAAATGAAGTGTTATTTTCGTTGCATGTTTGTATTCATAGTTATTTGTGTATTCTGTTGCGTTCCTACATAAATTCAGATGAATAATGGCCACACTAATATTTAAGTTTGGAGCATGGCGAGTTTTGATGGAGGTTAGGGCTGGGGCTAGGCCCCAACCCCCAACACATATCCACACAACCATACGATATAACCTTGGTTCCTCCATTTAGTTTGAAGTGTGAGAATGTATGGTTTAGCTCCATCCCCAGTCCCATTGGAAACATTCTACATGACCCGGTATTAAACAATTGCACGCAGAGGTAGGGTTAAGCCCCATTTGATCGATCTAGCCCACTGACCAAGGGAATAACCACTGACTTATTTTGAGGGGCTAAACTGCTAGTTACAACACATGGGCTAAGGACCAGGGTCATATGGCCATTTTTGTGACTAGGGGCTGAGGATCTAGGAGCAACCACATTTGGAGATAAGCCTGTGGTCACATGCAGGATTTCCATACAACTAGGGGCCAACTAGTTAGGGTTTATGCCCAATTTATGTGCAGAAAGTCATTTTTAAACCTTATTGTAAGATTTTAATGGATTTTTACGAAAATTTGGGAGATTTAGCTCATTTTTGGGGGATATTGGGCCCTTTTTTAGGCCAGATCTTGGGGGGAAGTTGGGATATGGTTACCAACTTCAAATCTAGTTGACGTTTGGATTTGACTTTTTCATGTTAACCAAGGAAAATCTACATCGTAGTGAAGGAGAGCTTGTTGAAGATAATCCATTGATTGGATTGAGAAAGAGAACTTCTCAAAGCAATAAGACGGTATCAGAAGAGGGACATTCTCAGGATGAGAAAGAGTTTTGAAAATCTTTCTTTGTTATGTCGGAGATGATGGAGGTTTTCTATGAGGATCACTTGGACAAAATAGACCAGTTCTTGGTGAATCTTCAAAGGGAAAAAGTAAACAAGGAGAGGATCCTCCTCAAATTCCTCCTTCACCTCCAGCTTCACCTCCTTCTTCTTCAAGTTCAAGTTCTAAAACCACCGCAAAGAAACATGTCCATAAACATAATAATGAAATGCCTTTATTAAAACTTGATGTTAAATTCGAGTTACCCATGTATGATGGTGAAGTTAATGTAGAGAGAATTCAAAATTGGGTCAGATAGATGGAGGTTTATTGCAGTGTGCAATAGATCAAGGATGAGGCCACTTAGATCAAATTGGCATCATTGAGACTTGCAGGAACAACACTCATTTGGTGGCAAAAAAAGTTGCAAAATGGCACGCAACAAGTGGGGAATTTATTTCCATCATGGAAAAGTTTCATTTCTGCACTTAGAAAACAATTCTATCCTTTGGGTTATAAAGAGAAAGCATTAATTGAATGGCAAGCTTTAAAACTAAGAAAAGGACAAACAGTGCAAGAATGCACAGATGGATTTTGTAAAATGACATTGATGTTAGATATTCCTTTACATATCCAAGAAACTCTTATGAAGTATATAGGAGGTTTACCTGCACGTATTCAAAATACTATATTCATGTTTGGACCAACTAATCTTGATGAGGTTTTTGTTCAAGCGACATACATTGAAGCAGGGAAAACAAGGTTGGTGTGTCAGGGGAATTGTCTTCAAGGAAAGATGAAAAAACAAAGTGGCATGGCAAGAAATCAAATTCAGTGACGAGAAAGAAAGAGAAGCCATCTTGCAAGCATTGCAAGAAAGAGGGGAATGATGAGGACCATTGTTGGAAATTACATCCAGAGAAGAGACCGAAGTGGTTCAAGGAAAAGAAGGGGAGGAAAACAGTTGTGGCGACAACACGACCCACATACTTGGGATCAGAATCAAGTGATGAATATAAAGTCTCATTGGTTGGTATGATAGGTAAAATTGGTGAAGGATTTGATTGTATAAGTAACTTGTTTCACATAAGGGTCATCATGAGGCACACTAAGGTTGATACATTGATAGATAGTGGATCTCAATCTAACTTAATTTTAGAGGAATTGGTTAAGAAATTAGGATTAAAAGCACAGATGCATCATAATCCCTACACACTTAAATGGCTAAGAAACAATCATCAAATGCACATAACCAAACAGTGCACATTAAAATTTGAAATTTCATCTAAGTTTGTAGATGAGGTAACATGTGATGTTGTGCCACTAAGTGGATGTGGAACGGTCTTAGGTCCATACTTGTATGATCGTAAAGAAATATTATATATGGAAAATAATCAATATCATTTAACCAAAGAAGTTTAAGAATATGTGGTTCATGCTCATCATGTAAAGGAAAATAAAAATATTCAAACAATGGAACAATTAAAGAAGAAAGATCAAGAAAGAAACACACCTATAATTGTTTCAAATCAAGTAAGCGATCTTATGCAAGACCATGAGATGATTGTAGAATGGAAAATCAATCACATTTTGTTTCAAGATAAGCTAATGTCATGCAAGTATTACAAACATATCAACTCATTTACATTCACATTTTTGATGATATCATTAGTAATGTTGTCTACATGGATGATAGTGGCTTTAGTAAGATGTGACAAGGTAAAAATGGCTAACAATATGTTGTCAGTTATCATGATTGTTTTACAGTTCATCTTGATGAGACAGGTGCATAGGATAGAGTTCAGAGATAGAGAACAAGCCAGGTGGCCTATCCTGAGCTTGATGATTGGTCATTAACATTTTGGGGACCAAAAGATCCTTAGTGGGGAGGTTTGATCCAGGAGCTTGATGGGGCTCAAAAAGGCCTAAAAATCAAAGTTCTCAGAATGACTTCCAAATGGATGTGTACGTAGGTCTCATAAATATGAAACCAACACAACTTGAACGAGCTCAAATGGATGTTGTATTCTCTAGATATGGCAATCTGTTCATTTTGCCAAACATGCAAAAAAATGATGATTGTATAGTTTGTACAGTGCCACATGGTAGCTAATTGTATAGGCCATGCGATCGTACAAATGACATGGAAGACACATTTGGCGATGATGTGGTAGGCTAACTGGGCATACAAATGGATGATGTGTCGGGCAGGTATAGGTGGACCAATCATGGGTGACACATGGCACAACCGTACGACATGTGGCAGGGTATAATGAGCAGACACATGGCAAATGTGGACAGTTGGACCAATGGGTGTTTGACGCTTGGCATTAGATTTGGATGAGTGGTGAGGTGACACTTGTTCCATACATAGGCTTCCACATGGCACCCATTCGTTGGCTGGTTGGTTAATTTTTGTTACAAAATTTATGGGCTCCAACAATTTTGAACCTGCAACCTCCTATCCGGGAAAAGACCTCGCGTAGGTCGAGATACCAGCCTGCCTACCAGATGGTTCTTACTCTATAATGGTCATGCTACTATTCAAGTTTGGAGCATGGTGAGTTTTGGTGGAGGTTAGGGCTAGGGCCTAGACATATATCCACATGACCATACAATATAACCCTGGTTTCTCCATTTGGTTTGGAGCACGTGGATGTATAGTTTAGCTCTAGCCCTGGTCCCATTGGAAACATTCTATATGACCTGGTATTAAACGATTATGTGCAGAGGTAGGGTTAAACCCTGGTATGTCGGGCTAGCCCGTCGACCAAGGGCTTAACCATCAGCTTATTTTGGGGGGCTAAACCGCCAGTTAGAGCACATGGGCTAAGGACCAGGGTCATATGGCCACTTTTGCGACCGGGGGATGAGGAAATAGGGTCTAGTGTGTTTGGAGATAAGTCCATGGCCACATGAAAGATTTCCATACGACCAGGGGCCAGCCAGTTAGGGGATACACCCAAATTACGTGCAAAAAATGGTTTTTAAACCATATTATAATATTTTTAATGGATTTTTATGCATAATTGGGAGATTTAGCTCATTGTTTGGGGATATTGGGCCCTTTTTGAGGCCAGATCTTGGGGGGAAGTTAAGATATTGTTACCAACTTCAGATCTATATAAAGAAAGCCTTCTTGGAGCCATGGGAGGACATTCAGAGTAGGTTTATGTTGAATATTTTCCAAGCCAAAGCCATTTTTATGCAGGGAAGCTATTGAGGAGCGCACCTTTGTGGGCCATTTCTGGGAGCTCTGGTCATTCGATCTGAGTGTCGTTTATTTTGTTGGGTTCTAGAGATATGGTAGAATAAGACCAGATTAGTTTTGTAATCTTTTGGCACTGTTGTTATGTACTTATAGATCTTCGAAAAGAAATAATAAAGCCTCACCCACTGAGACAAAGGCCCAGAGACGTAAGTGAGATTGTCGAAATCCGTTATCACATTAGTGTTTATGGTTTGTTGTTGTTCATGATTTATTTTAGATCTGTATATGTGCATATGGCTATTATCTTTCTTCTATAATTCTTTCTCTTTCATTCAACTTCCTAATTGGTTAATTAGCACATGCCTAATAACTCAATCATTTTCATTTAAATATTTTTGGATCAATCTACCATTTCAATAGAGTGGATAGGGGTTGTATATTATTCATTTTTGTTAGTTTGTTCTGATTCCATATCAACTTCTTCAAATGGCCTCAATGGTAATCTAGGATAATCTTAAGCTACCATATTTCCTAAAGATTCTACTCGGAGAAGAATTGGATCAAGAGGTTTGGTCAATGTTGGGTTTATAAAAAGGAAAGAACCTTCCTGAATTATTAAAATTTGTCCCTTGGGATGTTCAATCAAAGGAGTAGAAACAGTCCTAGTGTCAGAATAGTTCTCTTCTTCAACAACTTCTTCACAAAAAGTGTCTTCAGGTGATTTAGGAGGTAATGGTTTGTATCCTTCCGAAGGAAACCCTTGCATCCTATGTGATCGATGAATAAATTTTTCATCCAAAATACCAATATTAAGAACAACTATAGTGAACAAACAACACTTGATAAAAATCTAGAAAACCAGATGGCTCCTCACAATGAACTTACTAGTTAGTGATGAAATCCAACATTGCGGGACCAAAGTGAGAAGGGGATGGGGTTGAGTGGGTGGATTAGTTACATTGGATACCTACTTAAAGAAATTACACCTTGGTGCAAGCTTCCTCACAGTTCTATCCGTAGGTTACCCTCCAAGGATCCCGAGTGAGTTTGACCAATATTTGACCCAGGTACAACAAAGACTCTCCTTCATCATCACCTCGTGTATAAAACCTAAATATGATGGCCACAAAGGTTACCAAATCCTAGTTAGCCTCTGGGAGGGTATATTCGACATTCAGGTCTGAATGTATGGACAGGATATCAAGTATGAAATTCTTCAAGAGAACTAAAGAAAAATGGATCGGTAAACTCTTGAGGACCTCGAACATATTCTGGATTTACAAAGCTCCAAGACCAAATTAAAATAACTTATTCCTAGGAAGAACCTTGAGTATATGATCGTTCCTCTATGATTGGTTAAGCCTCAGAGGGGTAATCTTCATTTCTCTCCTACACGTGACCTCGTGTTTAACCCCTATGTGAGAGGGGGACCCCAACTATGCTTATAAGAAAATTGGATTTTCTCTCCTTATCGCAAGATTCTATATTTGTATTTAATGCTTTGGAGAGTTAACCTCACAACCTATTCCAAAGCTCTATCCCTATTCTAATGTTGGTGTCAAGTTATAAAAAAAATGTTTCTAGATCAATTTTAATTAACGCTTGTTTTCATGGTTTTTCGTTACTCAAGATTGAATGATAGTGAAACTGATGACATTTTTAAAACTCACCTCCAAAAATAAATAAAAAAGAATGAGATGCAATTTTATTTTTCGACGAACTTCTATTTATAGGAAGAAAAGAAGTTTATTTCTTTTGTCACTAACAAATGTTGGGCTCTAAAGATGTCCTAAAATATAACCTCTATGCATCATCCAAAGGTAGGTATTGGAACAAGTGTTTTACTTGTCACCTATGTAGGTTCTTAAATTTCATTTTCAATACCCATCCTTCAGAGATGCAACACCTACAAAGGTACAACAATTGTAACAAAAGGAACGATAGTTGTTCCATTCAAATGAACAACATGACCTACAAAAGGAACAACAATCGTAACAAGGGAACGACAGTCGTTATATTGGGCTGAACTAATGTTGTATTAATTGAGTGTTAGTACTTTCCCAACTATCTAATTTGTCAATCCGAGGTTTGTAAACTTACAAAGCACATGCAAAGTATATGCAATATTGAAGCAGAACTAATCTAATCTATTGTTTAATCTACGACTGAAATTGAATCATTAATCTAATGCAGGAAATTGAAACACACGACTGAAATTGAAATTTATTTAATGTAGGAAATTGAAACACACGACTAACATTAAATCATTAATCTAATACAGGAAATTGAAACACATGACTGAAATGAAATTAATCTAGGAATGGGAAATTGCGTGAATTAAATTAATCTAGGAATGGGAAATTGCATAAATGAAATTAATCTAGGAACGGCGAACTACATGAAGGAAATTAATCTAGGAATAGAGAACTACATGAAGGAAGAGCAGATACAACATGTGAAGAGTTGAATGACACAACAACATATGTGAGCTCACACCAATGAAACAATCTTACATTACAATAACCAATTCAATCTTCGTAACATAATAATGAAAGCATGGAAACCAAAACTATCAATCAAAGCTAAGAATCCCTCTCTCTTTCAAACCCTAATGACTACCATTAATGACTACTCTAATAACTCTAATTACCTCCTCATGAAGAGAGAGAACTCTCTTTTATACATGAGATCCTTGAAGATAAGATAACCATCTCATAATTACAGATCCACTATTCTCTCAACTATTTTCCCATTATTACAAAATATAATCCCTTCAAATCCTTACACATATCTCTCATATATCTTGGATAATATATGACAACCAAATCTCCATGATCTTCTCCTTGGAATAGACTCTGAATAACTATCTCCTTGAAATGGTGGAGGAGATATTCAAGAAGTCTTTTGTATTAATCCTTTACATATTCCTACACATTACAAAGCTCACACATTTTTGAGATATATATGAAAACATGTCAATTTTCTAACATTTAATCACAAATTCCTTTTAAATACTAAAATGAATAAAATGGAGAATAATAAGGTGAAACCCAAATATATTTATGAAAATGATATCATGAAAGGTTAATGGGGAGATGAAATGTGAAGAATAATGAAGGGAAAGGTGGATGAAAATAGGACATTTATGAGCCCCAACATACCCCCCAACTTAAATTGTTGCATGTCCTGATGCAACCATGCATGGATCTTCTCAAGAAATTTTGGCATCTGAATGTTGGATTTGAGTGATGATAATGAATGTTTCCAGGATGGGATTTACATGAGTAACAACTAACATTTTATTATGGTTGGTTCTTGTGTGGAAACCATGAATATAAAGAATCTTGGTTCTTGTGTTAACAACATTCATTTTGTTATTTGTTCTCTTGTTGTTATGATAATAATTTACCCATATTCTTACTGAAAAATATATGCTATCAATGTGCATAAGGAAACATCACTGAGTATAAGAAAGCCTTTTTTATATTTGTGAATCATGCCAATATTTATATCAATGCTTATGAAGCAAAGTGTAACAGAGTATCATTGGAAAAGAAATGTTCATAAATGGTAAATGGGAAGAAAAATGGAATGATGGTAGTGGAAACGTGGAGTGATGATAGTGAATAAATTCCCCTACCCCCCAACTAAACTGGTTGCATTTCCTCATGCAACGTGGCATAAGTCATAGAAGTGAAAAGGAAAGGGAACTTGGTGAGGGAATTTTCCAAATTATTCATTACTAGTAGTTGAGGAATTACGTGATTAAAGTTTAAAAAATAACATACCTCCACTTACCCAAAATGTTGATGAACTATGCAATATGAATATGGATGATGCGGTTGGTGGAGCATGGAAGATGTCACTACTGCAGGATCATGTGAAAAGTTATTGTTCATGTAGCTACGACTGCTATCTACTGGATCAGAGAATGTGAAGTGGAGGAATCTGAAGTGTTGCTGAATGAATCATGGAAAAGAGGAATTATGAAAGTGGAACTATGGTACTCTCATATAGCTGAAAAAATACTGCTGCAACTGCTGATGGAGTCATGAAAAAGTGTATAGTCTTGACCTGCTGCTAAACCTCATGGTACAATTCTAGTCATGCGAATTAATGTGTCGATGCCGAGCATGAAAAGAAGTCATTGGATTACCGACCATTGATGAATGTCATTAACCAATGCGAGGCAAACTCACCATTGATGTCAATGAATGCCAAGGTACCTGAGTACATCTTGCGAAGTGCGAATGAATGAGCTGATTTTGAGCCACTTGCAAGATCCGACGATCAAGGGACATTGATGTATTCCCATGATTGTTAGCGAGAGAACTTGTCATTAAGGCATGCAAGCATCTAGGTACTCAAATGGACTCTAGTATATATCCTAGATAAGGTGTTGAGGTCAATGGGGCAAGACTTGTTGAAAGGTGGGCCTTAAGGAATCCCACATCAGTCAACATGAGTTCTGATAAAAAGATTGGTAGGACTATAGGAAAGATCTCAGTAGCAACAATGTTTATGGAAAGACAATGTAGTCATGGAAAGGGAGCTGGATAGCTTTATTGAAAAGGAAAAATGAACTGGAAAAGATAAAGAGATGTATGTGACTCAGAAAGATTGGCGTGTGTGAATTCATGAAGGATAAGGAAATGGAAGATGGGCTTCAACACAGGGATGACCAATGTGCTTTGAAGGAAAAATGTGGGTAAACATTCATGACGCAAATGGGTTTATCAAAAGGTTTATGTGTAACAACAAACGTCATGATGTTTACGATGAGTAACAACTCCTTCAAGCAGTCAACAAAGCATATTTTTTTTGTTTTTTCGAAAAAGTTTCTATGATTATTGAAGGTCACTTCTGCAAGAAATTTGATCATCTTTGAACCTGTAAAATGGTAGCACTAATCTGCAACAAATAGTGTGAGAATATTGAAAACATAAAGTGCAGAAATTAATACTAACGCTATCAATCAAGTGAAAAAAAATGAAATGCATTTTTACTAGTTGGTGATAGCGCATTTTTGACAATCCTCTTTGTGAATACCTAGTGAATTGACTTCACAATAATTTGAGCATAACAATCATGATTCCAATGATGTTTTTAGGAAATGTGAAAATCCATTTCCAAAAGTTTTTATTTTTTACAATATTTTGATTTTTATTATTTCTTTTCATTTTTTTAAAGGTTATATATATATATATATATATATATATATCATGGTTTGATAATTTTTACTGTCTTTGTTTTAAATATCAAAGGAAAATACAAAAAAAAAATAGAAATGATACTAACGGACAACAAAATGCATAATAGATCATTGCCAAATCTTGGTGAAGTTTCTCGTGTTCAAAAGGCTGTGCATAGAAAGTGCATTAAATCACTGAAAATATGGCATAAAGAGTGGAGTGGATGGGGTTTGACCCCATAACCTTCGTCCATAAAATCAAATATATTATGCCCAGTTCTTATTATTGTGATATTGCATTCGAAATATTTATTATTATTATTATTATTATTATTATTTTTGTTGAAGGCTGCTACAACAAACTTCAGAGATGATTTTCTCACAAACTATGAATTGGATTTGGTTGTAATTTTCTGGGCAGGTTCCTATGGTCCCAATACTTCTGCACGCCAAAAATCAAAGCCATCCTATGCATGCATCTCAAGATATAAGAGAATGGATGGAAGTGATGATGTTGATTTTCTCGAAAACCGTGTATTGGGTTTGGCGGAAATTTTGTGGGAAGGTTCCTATGGTCCCAATACTTCTACATGCCAAAACTTGGAGCCATCCGATGCATGGATATCGAGATATAAGAGAAATGGATGAAGGTGACTATATTGATTTTATCAACAACCGTGTACTAATTTGTCATGAAATTTAATGGGTTTTTTTATCATAACATAATGCACTTCCTATCCAAAAA
>JASDQU010307567.1:76206-111425 GCA_032191745.1 Picea mariana
ATATGTAGAAATATTTATGGATCTGATAAATTCCTTTGGCAACCTGTCGGGGCTTGTACCTCTTGATCCTGTGGACCCATCTTCACCTGAAAATATTCCTTTCTAGTGGACGTGGAACCAGATTCCAAGTCTGGTTTTGTAGGAGTGAGTCATAATCCTTCTGCATGACTTCTTTCCCTAATGGATTTCCCACAAAGATATTTTAGTTCTATGGATCAGTAGATTGAACCATATAGCAATGCATGGGCATCATAGGTTCTGAAGCTGAAAGTACATGAGAAGGCTCCTCATGCTGATATCAAGTCATCCTCGAATCCAATGGATTCCCTGCAAGGTTGCTTCATGCCGGAAGTGTGGTCTATGCCTTCTTAGGTATTTGCTGAAGTTTTGACGCTGGCTTCTTATCTAGATGTACTACCTACTTATTTCCATGTACATAATCTGAGTGTATGGAATCATATCTGATGTCTGAAATTTGTGGAAGCATAAGAGTATATGCATGTTGCAGTGGAGGTGCATGCAAAGTACTCTCCTTATGTGTAAGTATAATAGAGGAGTCATCATCAGAAAACTTAGTGAATTTATACAACCTTGACTTGTGATTCACCTCACCAATTGTAATGATGGAATTGTCATGCATGTCAAGTACAGTAACTGAATCTGATGTAAATTCAACCCTTTTACCTATTTGAGTGATCTGATAAACTGAGAGTAGGCTTATAGAAATCTTTGGAACTTGTAAGACATTCTCAAAACTTCCATTGGGGAGTTGCACTCTTCCCTCTCCTACAACTGCTATTGGATTATCTTCCCCCATGAGAATAGGAGGTCCAGAGCATGAACTCAAAGAGGTAACAACTTCCTCTTTAGCTGCGATATGATGTGATGCACCAGAATCTATAATCCATGAATCGGATGAGGAATTAATTGCAACCAGAGCATGATGATTACCTTTCTTAGTTGCATGGTATTCTTCCTTCTTCTTCTTGTCTCCTTCAAGAATGAAGTCTCCAAGGTTATTCCTCTAAAGTACTTGTGTCATAAGATCAATCTTCTTCTTCATGCATGTGTATTCTTCACGATTTGGTTTATTGCAATATGTGTACTTCTTTCCCTTCTTCTTATTCCCTTTAGAATTTGAAGAATCTTTGGAACCTGAAGAATCCTTGAAGGGTTTGGAATATCCCTCCTTTTTTGACTCTGGATGTAATAACTCCTTTCGTTTCTGCTTCGATTTCTGATTGTATGACCCTTTTCCATCATGCATGGTGAGTGCATGTGCTTTGGGATCTTTCATGAGGCCCATCTGTATGAGTTTTGTCTGCTCCTGTGTAAGAGACTCAATGAACTGAGCCAACGTAGTCATTTTCCAATTTGTTCCAAAAAGACATCTACTAGAATGGAAATTGGAGACATATGCAACGTATTATGGTCCTAGATTGGCCAATATTGTTAGAATAAGTTGTTTCTCTTGTGTAGACTTATCAATACCACATTCACCCAAGATCAATAGGAAAGATTTAAATTTAGTAAAAAAATCTTGTATATTATCAAAACTTTTAGGGTCTAAGGTATTCAACTCTACCTCAAGCATATGACCTCACATCTCATCCTTCTTTCCAAAGAGTCCTTCCAAGGTGGTCCAGATATCATTTGGAGTCTTTCATGTGGAAACATGAAACCACAAATCAATGGAGATTAACTCAAGAAGTAGTCATGTGGCCTCATCCTTACGGTTCACCCATCTCATCTTCTCAATCGCTGATGTAGGTTATGTTTCTATCACCATCGTCAAATTATATAGTCCTTTTATTTTGAGTTGGAATGTCGCCTCGGGCTTCCAATTAAAATAATTGTATGGTGTGAGGATTGCCACCAAGTTTGACTATATAATAGTTGTCATATCCATCTCTCCCATTGTTTCTAAGAACCCTTAAAAATTTACTCTCAATCTGCAAGTGAAAAATTAAGAAATCATCACAGAAATGGTACTTTAAGTGAAAATTTGTATCAGTTTCAAGACATGATCTTGCAACTTACTTTCTGAGAAAATAGTGAGGAGTCTCACCAAACGGTTGAAAACCCACTTCCAAAATGGGCTGATTAACTTTTCAAGAGGGTCATTTCCTCCAAAACGTAAAATTTTGGGAGAAATGAATGTAGAAAGGTATGACCACGGATTTGTATCAATTTCAGGAGGCTATATTATGACTTACTTTCTGAGCAAACGGTGAAGAATCTTGCCAAACGGTTGAAAAATCACTTCCAAAATTGGCCGATTTACGTTCTATGTGGGGCGTTTCCTCCAAAACATAATATTTTGGGAGGAATAATTGTTGAAAGTTACAACCAGGGATTTAGCTCGTTGGAACCCCAATTTTCCTTATTCTTTGGCTTATCTGGCTTGCTCCAAGCAACATAGCTCTGATACCATGTCATTTTTTCATGGAAACCTGCACAAGAGATCTAGCTAAAGCATGCAAAAACAAAGATTATGAAGAAAAGGAAGAGAGATACAATATGGAAGAATGAGAAAATATATTCACACTACTCCAATGAGCCGATGATTGATGCATAGATCATGATCAATATGATATAATGAATGAGTGGAATACACTCATACATAGGGGAAAACATTCCATAATTAATAAAATCAATGAAGCAGTTAGCTTTCCTTAGGAATGCATGCATGCATAATAGTGATGGTAAAAATAGAACTAGTCAGTTAACTCACACTGAACTAGTGTGTCGAAAATAGAAATTTCTCCAACACCCTTAGTCGTACTACCCGACTACCCAGGTACTAGAGAGTATCTTCCCGAGTGCTATTCTTGGTGACACTATAGAAGTCAGGCGACCGATCGATTTATCTAAAGAGGGATTTAGGTAATCTAGGTCGATCTGTATGCAGGTGTTGTCTGATGCACTGCCACTCGAAGGGGTACCAACAGGGGTTAAAAGGGTGGCCAACAAATGTGTGCTTCAGTACCACTTGTATTTCTTGCGTGTATGAATCCATCAACCACAAGTTTATGTGCATAATGATAGATCTATGTAGCTTAAATACGCCGGAATATGTCTCTACCCTGAGAAAATTAACCCACAATTTTCTGTCGAGAAAAGTGCTTTGATACCACTTGTAGTATTCTAGATATTAAAAGTATGCAGAAAAAAAATAAAATTCTAGAAATGGTAGATAAAAAACAATATAACTAGAACAACACCACAATAGCACTGAAATGATATCAAAATAACACCAGAAAGAGCACTTTTATTCTGAGAGCAATGCTCACTTGCCTCTTGGAGGGGGCAACCTCCAGTCGAGCAGAGCTCTATTACAATAATATCCAAGCTAGGGTTCTCATACCCTCGACTCATATTTATACTAAATGTGTCTATCAAAAGAACCATCTAGAGGAAGATCCTTCTAGAAGCAGAATCTTCTATTAGGTCTTCTTACATTTGACTTATTCTACCTTATTGCAAGGCCTTATTATTATTGACCTTTATTAAATCTAAATATATTGTTCTACTTACGTGAGAGGTTAGGTCCCTAATAGACCCTTTTACACACTTGGAATGCGTATGTATTGTATGATTGTGTGAAATACATGGATGTTCTAAAGAAAACTAAAACAATAGCAGGGTGGTGTAATGTACCTCAAATTCACCATAAAAAAATAAATTCTATGACATAATTCAATTTCGTTTAAGCTTAGAATTTAAGAGAAGGTAAGATTCATTTATGTCCATAATAAAATTATTACACCAGTCTAGTTTACTTCGAACATAAAATATTATGTGGATAAATTCTGTCCATAATTCTATCACTTCCCTTAACTCTCAAACTACTCCAACATACTTATATGTGTATCAGAAATATCTAAACTTAGGTTGAAGGAACCTTTGAGGTTCAGAGAGATAAAGCTTAGGGTTGTGCACAACTGCTGTTAGATCAAAAGGATTTGGGCACACAGAGTTTAACCTCTGAGAGGTCGTGCAGGAGAGCAACTGAAATGAACAGTGGAGACACTTTGGGGAGAAGTGCCAAACTCTTGAGATCCATAGGATCGCACCAAGTTATGTGGGATTTAAGTGCTTAGAAGCACCCTAGGAGAGGAGCTGCATGGATGGTGGAAACACTTCGTCGAAGAAGTGTCGAAGTTGCGAGAGTCATTGGATCTTGCATAGAAGTGATGAGATTAAGGCCTAGTGTCTTCCAACACTCTAAGGCATTGAATTTCGCTATTTGGGAGTTTGGGGTTTGGAGCGGAAAGTGATTTTTGAGTCACTGCATCGTGAACTCTCAGTTCACGAAATTGCAAAATGATTGACACTATTCATTAAGGAGGACACGTGGCGAGTGGTCAAGGTTTGGAAAAAATCCTGAAAGGTTGTGGATCATCGATCCAGTGGGATCATGGTCATCCGTTCAAGAGTACTCTGGACCGTTGATCTCTCAAGGGGGAGATTTCGACATTTCTGAGTCCGAGAGTTCGAAGGACCTAGAATCATTGCATCCAGAATCGCGAAATCGTGAATCGAGAAAATCCAGTAGTGCTTTGATGTTAAGCACGTGGTCACAGAGTCATGGTCATGTGGACAGAGGCTAAGGGTGATCTAGAGCCGTTAATCCCTTTTCGACGTTTCGACGACCGAGAGTTGGAAGGACAAGAAGTCTGGGATTGTCAAAGTAATCAATTCTGCACATTTAATCATGCTTTTAATCGCAAGGTTGGATCTTCATGACTACTAGAATAGTAGGTATTTTGACTGTCTTCTATGTGTCCGTATAAAGGCATATATTATCATTCTTACTGTAGGGAATTCGCTTTAACTCTTCATTAACATCTATACTTATTTCCACCTATAAGTATGTACATACCTATAGCTTTCTCTAAATATATATAGAGCGATTCACTGTCATAGGTATAGTTTCATCTTGGTTCTAGTTTAATAATTGGAAAGCTCAGTTACGTGCTACAATCCTACATATTTACTTATAGAAAATATAAACATGCAAGTATATCTACCTAACTTGGGTCTCATTCTTACACACCAATAGCTTATACATCAAGCATAGTTAACTTGAAGGATACCATCTTGTTCTCTACGGTTTTTGCCATTAAACAATAGTCTAATTAGGAAATTTCGAATACTTAAAGATGTATGACCTCATGGCAAGAATAGCTCTTAGAAAAAATCATGCTAAAAATCTTCTTAATTAGTTTAATACTTTCATATACAATAATTTATGTACTTGTCATGCCCTGTACACAGTGACTTGTAATATGCTATGTTATTTCTATTCTACCTCTATCCCGGATGAAGATCCTCCATCGTTTCTACTAGTCCATTCATTACAGTATTAGAGTTGTTCCTATAACAAATAATTCCTACTACGTTCCTATAGTTTTGTGAAAAAACAGAGGTCAATTAGGTTTCGGCGATTACAAATGCCGAACAAAAAAAACAAAAGACCACGCTGTTTGTCAAATGATGAAATGCGGAAAGACTATGGGCCCATCACTTCGGGGTTTCGGGGTTCAGGATTTCGCAATTTCAAATGCCAAACACCAACACACAACAACTCCCGAATTGGGAAAAAGTGAATGAAATGTGGGACCAGCACTTTGGGATTTTAGGGTTCAGAATTTCGGGGTTTACGAACACCTGGCACACAAACAAAATCAAATAAGAAATGCCGAATTGTGAAATGAGATTAGGGTGTGGGCCCAACAATTTTGGGTTTCGGTGTTTGGTAAAGAAAAGGAACTTCGCATATATGTAACAAGCAAGTCCCGAATGCCTAAATATCAATTTTGTATTTAATCTCTTTTTAAAATCACACGCTCCAAAAAATAAACTCAGAATAAATAAATGACCTGGTTTGTAATTGGTAAAAACAAATAATTATTGTGTTTGCTCAAAAAATGAATCTATCAAGAAATAAAATGAGTTTACAAACTCAATAACAGAAAATCATAATCGTAGAACAAACCTCCAAAATAGGGAATAACTGAATCAATTCAGGAAAATATTTCAAGCTATCTCACCCTCTGTGTTTGGAATTACAATATGATTCAAGTATTTATGGGAACAAAACTTGCCCCTTTGACCTTAGGAAAAATTAAATCAGGGTGGTGATGGTAACTGGTGGCCTGCAAAGGCTAAGGCGGCCACCGCTTTACAATGAACCCTCATGTCTTGAAGGGTCAAGATGACCACCGATCCACCGTCATAAAGCGGTGAAAGGATTACAAACCAACAAGTTTTTTACTATTACAGAAATGGATTATGACACGACAGATTTTTCCCATGGAAGTACTTCAATACAGAATTAACATATTAATATCACCAATATAAATGATTATTTAACACAGAGAAGGAGTAGATCAACATATCTGAACCAGTTTTGCAGGAAGGCAAAGGGACCTGGTTCGTAATTGGTAAAAACAAATAATTATTGTGTTTGCTCAAAAAATGAATCTATCAAGAAATAAAATGAGTTTACAAACTCAATAACAGAAAATCATAATCGTAGAACAAACCTCCAAAATAGGGAATAACTGAATCAATTCAGGAAAATATTTCAAGCTATCTCACCCTCTGTGTTTGGAATTACAATATGATTCAAGTATTTATGGGAACAAAACTTGCCCCTTTGACCTTAGGAAAAATTAAATCAGGGTGGTGATGGTAACTGGTGGCCTGCAAAGGCTAAGGCGGCCACCGCTTTACAATGAACCCTCATGTCTTGAAGGGTCAAGATGACCACCGATCCACCGTCATAAAGCGGTGAAAGGATTACAAACCAACAAGTTTTTTACTATTACAGAAATGGATTATGACACGACAGATTTTTCCCATGGAAGTACTTCAATACAGAATTAACATATTAATATCACCAATATAAATGATTATTTAACACAGAGAAGGAGTAGATCAACATATCTGAACCAGTTTTGCAGGAAGGCAAAGGGACCTGGTTCGTAATTGGTAAAAACAAATAATTATTGTGTTTGCTCAAAAAATGAATCTATCAAGAAATAAAATGAGTTTACAAACTCAATAACAAAAAATCATAATTGTAGAGCAAACCTCCAAAATAGGGAATAACCGAATCAATTCAGGAAAAGATTTCAATCTATCTTACCCTCTGTGTTCGGAATTACAATATGATTCAAGTATTTATGGGAACAAAACTTGCCCCTTCGACCTTAGGAAAAATTAAATCAGGGTGGTGATGGTATCTGGTGGCCTGCAAAGGCTAAGGCGGCCACCTCTTTACAGTGAACCCTCATGTCTTGAAGGGTCAAGATGACCACCGATCCACCGTCATAAAGAGGTGAAAGGATTACAAGCCAACAAGTTTTTTCCTATTACAGAAATGGATTATGACACGAAAGATTTTTCCCATGGAAGTACTTCAATACAGAATTAACATATTCATATCACCAGTATAAATGATTATTTAACACAGAGAAGGATTAGATCAACATATCTGAACTAGTTTTGCAGGAAGGCAAAGGGAACAACCACGTTCCTCCCAACTGTAGAATAGGAAGCCAAATGTTTTTGCCCGATTCACCCCCTAGCCTGACCATGAATCCATGAGGCCGAATTTGGAAGACTCCTCCTTAGCAATGTCCACAATTCTAGCAGTTATCTTCTTGCCTCACACTTACTCAGCAGTGCTCATAACAACAAAGAAAATCCATAGTTCCTTTTCTCCACATACTTGGCAGCATCCTGCCTCCTCACATATGATATTTATCAATTTTTCCCAGGTCTTTTTCCCTCCTTGGGAATTTTTGCACCCTTCTAGATCCTTGATTTTCAAGGGCTGCCAATGGCCAAATCTATGATTTTCCACTTGTACCAATCAACCTAGGGGTAGTTCCAACATGTTCCCCACTCATGGAGTCATGGTCAGCTAAATTCAACATGGTTGTTCCATTTGTCCTCCTGCAATTAATATAAAATATTCTATTTTCATACAAGTGTCATAGTCAAATTAGTTAGTTGGGTCAAATCAGGTCTCTATCCAATAGTCATGTTAATTAATTACAATTATTAAATTCAAAATTCGGAATTTCCATAAATGGCAAAAATTTTCCAAATTCGATTTTACTAAAAAAAAAATAAATTTCCAATGAATTTAAATTTCAAAAATATTTTATTTTTGGGGATATCACATCCTTTCCCCCTTCAGTAAAACACTATCCTCAGTGTTCGTTTCCTTCTTGGAATAGGGTTGGATGATATTTCCGCAAATCTCCCTCCAACTCCCAAGTGGCCTCGTCAGGACTAAAGTGCTTCCATTGCACCTTTACCTGAGCGACGACTCTGTTCTGAACTACTATTTCTCTCTGGTCCAAAATGCACAGGGGTTCCACCTGGAACTCGCCTTTGAGTTCCACCTACACCAAGTTCCAATCAATCATATGAGTAGGGTCATGAATATACTTTTTCAACAAAGAAACATGAAATACATTATGAATTCTTAGATTAGATGGAAGTGCAAGTTGATATGCTATGGGTCCAATTCGAGCTAGTATCTCGAAGGGCCCACAAAACCTTGGTGCCAGCTTGGCACAGTTCCCTAACTTCAGTGAGCTTTTTCGGGCTTTGACCTTCAAGTAAACATGGTCTCCCACTTGAAATTCCAAGTGTCTCCTTTTCTCGTCTGCATAACTCTTCTGTCTATCCTGTGATTCTTTCAAGTTCTGTTGTACCTTTCTTACCATGTTCTCCATTTCTTGGAGCATCTCTGGTCCAACCATGAGTCTCTCAGTTGGGTTATCCAAACTAATTGGAGTTGTACACTTTCTACCATACAGTATTTCAAAAGGGCTCAATTTAGCCGAAGTTTGGTACCCATTGTTATATGCAAATTCTACCAAGTGCAGGTAGTCTTCCCACTTGCTTAGTTTTGTTCTTACATACATGTGAAGCATATCCTCTATGATCTAGTTTTTCCTTTCAGTCTGTCCATCTGTTTGTGGATGATAGCTCATACTGAAGTTCAATTTTGTGTTTAGTCCTGCAAACAATTCCTTCCAAAAAGCGGATGTAAATTTTATGTCTTTATCTGAAGCCACCATTTTAGGAATACCATGTAGTCTAAAAATTTCTTTCATGAATATTTCAACAATGTTTATAGCTTTAAAAGTAGACTTTACAAGAATAAAGTGTGCAGACTTACTGAGTTTATCGATTACAACCATGATAGAATCGTTTTGTTTCTGATTTTTAGGAAAACCTGTTATAAAGTGTAGTTATATAGTCTCCCATTTCCATTCTGGTACTGGTAATGGCTGTAATAGGCCGGCTGGGTGCTGGTGCTCGGCCTTAACCTACTGACAATATTGGGACCTATCCAAGTACTCTGTTGTTTTGCCCTTCATATTAGGCCAGTAAAATAGTTTTCTAAGTGTTTTTATTCTTTTCTGCTAACTTGGATGGCCAGAATACGGTTTCTTATGCACTTCGTCTAAAATAGTTAATTTCAACTCTGCTGAATCTGGTATGTAAAGTTTGTTTTTAAATCGTACTAGTCCCTTCTTGTCGATACTTAGATCTGGTTTATTTGAGTTTGTGATACTGTTTTGAAATTATTCCATCACCTTAGTGTAATTTCCGTCGTTAATACTTGTCGTCCTTATTCTTTGTTCCAGATCGCTTTCTTCCCTATTGATATTTATCTCAAATAACCCATGGACTCTTCTTCTTAAAGCGTCTACTACTTTATTTTCCTTACCCTTGATATGTCTGACCTCGAAGTTGAATTCGCTCAGGAAGGCTAGCCACCTTACTTGTCTTGCATTAAGGTTTTGTTGGTTAAACATATATTTCACCTCGCTATTATCCGTCAATAATAGGAATTTTCTAACCATTATATAGTGTCGCCACATTTTTAAGCCTTGTATTACTGCTGCCAATTATAAGTCATGAGTGACATAATTTCTCTCATGTTCTTTTAATTTCTGGGACTCGTAACAAATCACATGCCCTTCCTGAGTTAGAACACCACCTAGTCCCTCTTTACTTGCATCAACGCATACTGTGAAGTCTTTATCTGGGTCTGCTACCTTCAAAATGGGCGACGATGTCAATAATTCTTTCATCTTGTTAAAACTGTCTTGACACTTTTGTGACC
The DNA here is from genome assembly GCA_032191745.1 of Picea mariana. Classification (NCBI taxonomy): domain Eukaryota; kingdom Viridiplantae; phylum Streptophyta; class Pinopsida; order Pinales; family Pinaceae; genus Picea; species Picea mariana. Next base: position 86,369 of record JASDQU010307567.1, read on the forward strand.
AGTTAAACTTGGTCTCTTTCTTTTGTAATGACATGATAGGGTAGGCTATCTTGGAAAACCCTTCTATAAATCTACGATAATATCTAGTGATTCCCATGAATAACCGGATATCTGCCACATCCTTAGGTACTGGCCATTCCATAATGGATTTTATCTTTTCCAGGTCTACGACAATACCTTCGGAGGAAATGACATGTCCTAAATATTGTATTTCTTTTTGATAAAAGTCACATTTGTCGAATTTGGCGTATAATTTGTGTTTCCTTAATGTTTGCAGAACTATTCTTAAGTGTTCATCATGTTCCTCCTCCGTTTTAGAATAGACCAGAATATCGTCGATAAATACTACTACGAACTTGTCTAAGTACTGACTGAAAATGTTGTTCATCAAGCACATAAATGTGGCTGGTGCATTAGTGAGTCCGAAAGGTATGACTACAAACTTGTAATGTCCGTATCTTGTTCGAAAAGATGTTTTGTTAATGTCCTCATCCTTTATCCTAACTTGATGATAACCGGATCGTAAATCCAATTTTGAAAATATCTTAGCCCCACCAACCTGATCGAACAAATAATTTATCCTTGGAAAGGGGTATTTATTCTTAATGGTCATTTTTTTCAGTTGTCTATAATCAATACATAGTCTTAGAGTACCGTCTTTCTTTTTCACAAAGAGGACTGGTGCTCCCCATGGCGAGACACTCGGTCTAATATACTCTTTGTCCAACAATTCCTGTAATTGTATTTTTAATTCTGTCAGTTTTGGTAGACTCATTCAGTAGGGTGATTTTGAGATAGGGGATGAGCCGGGTAGTAAGTCTATGGAGAAATCTATTTCCCTTCTAGGAGGTAATTCTGGTATCTCATCCACAAACATGTCTCTGAATTCACGTAGGAGAGGAAAGTCTTCTAACTTGGGCTTATCTTCTTTTTCTAATAGATTCGTCACTTGGATGGTGTAAACTTGACATCCCTTTCTAATACATTTCTTGAGTTGCATCATTGAAACTTGTCTGAATGATACAGGTTTTGGTATGCCTTGGGCTGTTCTAACAGTGCCAAAATTATCTGTATAGCTAAGTATCTTTGTATAATAGTCTAGTACTGCTTTGTGTTGTTCCAACCAATCCATCATGATAATCATATCATAAGATCCTAGTGGTAGGATGTTCAGATTGGTCATTATCTTTTGACCATCTAAGCTGAACTCAAGATAAAAAATAAAGTCAACTACTTTCCTTTTAGTGCCTGTTGCTAGTTGTACAAGCCATGATTTTGCGTGCTTCAGTTTCTTAAGTTTAGTCGACTCTACTACATCGGGAGTAATATAACTTAACGTAGCTCCAGGGTCAATTAAAATATAAATTCAAGTGTCATTGATTTTACCTTCAATTTCTACCACCGAGGACTGGTGGTCAACTTATCGACCATCTATGGCTGCATTTATCCGATGCAGACTTCTGCCCATGTCTCCCACTGTCGAGGCTTCCTGCAAATTGTGAACAACAGTACTGTTTGCTGCAATTAAACATGGACAGTTCCTCTTTAGATGAGGATCTCCACACTCCCAACACTTTAATGGCTCGTGGGAGTTTTCCCCAAACTTCTTCATTCCCAATTTTACCTGTTTACCGCCACCTTGCGTATTCGGATGATTGGAGTGAAAATCCTCCCTTGGGAAAATTTTTGTTGCATTCCGATAAGGAGCTAGCTAGTATCCCTTCTTCTATTGGTTCATTCGATCTTGCTTCTTATCCTTACAGGTCTTGGGAAACTCTACCTACTGTTTATAATGGTCATAGCACATTCGTGCTTTCCTAAACACCTCACTCAAGGATTTGGGGTTGTCAAACTCAATTCTGTCCTGGTAGGGCTATGGTAAACAACTTAAGAATCGTTGGATTTTTACCTTATCCTCCTGAATGTACAGTACAAACCTTAGCAGTTCCAGAAATTTATTTATAAGGTCCTCCATCGTCATCTGTCCGAGTCGTAAATCATAAAATTCTTTCGTCTTCCTTTCATAATAGCTTTCAAAAAGGTATTGTTTCTTGAAATAATTCTTAAAGTCAGACCATTCCAACTATTTCTCCTTTAGTCCCTTGGCCAATTTCAGGTCCTGCCACCAAAAGTTGGGCTTCCCCTTCAGATTGTAGATGGCCATTCTGACCTTCATGTTGTTGGAATAGTTGTAGATCTGGAAGTATTTTTTGATGTCCAACAACCACGCCTCGACTTCTTCTCTTGTCCTGGATTCTCCATCAAAGGTAGCTGGTTTAATATTTTTAAATTCTCCTTCAAGGTGGTCTACTTGTTTTATTTTTTTGTCTGGTATAGTTTTGTCCTCAACTAAAGGTGTCCCTTTAGACGAACTGTCTCATTTTTCTGTTTCTAGTCCAGAATTCTTGGAGGCTCTTTTGCTGACTTCTTTGTTGTGGTTATCGTCTTTTGGGATTTTCCTGGTTACTATACTACGCAACCAGACTTCATTTATCTCTTGTTGTTCCTGCTGTGCTTTCTTCAATTTTTCATTGTCGGCCTTGAAAACCTGTAGTTCAACAATAATATTCCTCATTGTTTCCAACACCTCCCTGGGTGAGCTTCCATCACTTTTCTGTCTTGGATCTCCCAGAGGTCTTCGCTGTGGATTTCCTTCCATCCTGATTTCTGCACCCTCCTGAGCTGCCATAATTTAAAAAAAAAAACAGAAAGGGCTTTCTGTTTGAAACCATAAGATTTATTAGTTTTACATACATTGGAATGTATACTAAGTAGCTAATGTGGCCCTGTTCAGGCCCAGTGTTGTATCTTTTTCTCTGATACCATATGTAATGTACCTCAAATTCACCATAAAAAAAAAAATTCTATGACATAATTCAATTTTGTTTAATCTTAGAATTTAAGAGAAGGTAAGATTCATTTCTGTCCATAATGACATTATTACACCAGTCTAGTTTACTTCAAACAAAAAAGCTTATGTGGATAAATTATGTCCATAATTCTATCACTTCCCTTAACTCTCAAACTACTCCAACATACTTGTATGTATATAGGCACTATCTAAACTTAGGTCGAAGGAACCTTTGAGGTTTAGAGAGATAAAGCTCAGGGTTGTGCACAACTGATGTTAGATCAAAAGGATCTGGGTTCACAGAGTTTAACCTCTGAGAGGTCGTGCAGGAGAGAAGATGAAATGAATGGTAGAGACACTTTGGGGAAAAGTGTCGAAATCGCGAGAGCCATAGGATCGCACCAAGTTACGAGGGATTTAAGCACCTAGAAGCACCCCAGGAGAGGAGATGCATGGACGGTGGAAACACTTCATGGAAGAAGTGTCGAAGTTACGAGAGTCATTGGATCTTGCAGAGCAGTGATGAGATTAAGGCCGAGTGTCTTCCAACACTCTAAGGCATTGAATTTTGCTATTTTGGAGTTCGAGGTTTGGAGCGGCAAGTGATTTTGGAGTCGCTGCATCGTGAACTCTCGGTTCGCAAAATTACGAAATGATAGACATCATTCATCAACAAGGACACGTGGCGAGTGGTCAAGGTTCGGGGAAAATCCCGAAAGGTTGTGGATCGTCGATCCAGTGGGATCGTGGTCATCGGTTCAAGAGCACTCTAGACCGTTGATCTCTCAAGGGGGATATTTGGGCATTTCGGGGTTTGGGAGTTCGAAGGACCTAGAATCATTGTAGCCAGAATCGCGAAATTGTGAATCACGAAAATCTGGTAGCGCTTTGATGTTAAGTGTGTGGTCACAGAGTTATGGTCACGTGGATGGAGGCTACGGGTGATCCAGAACCGTTAATCCCTTTTCGACGTTTCGACAATCAGGAGTTGGAAGGACAAGGAGCCTGGGATTGTCAAAGTAATCAGTTTTGCACATTTAATCATGCTTTTAATTGCAAGGTTGGATCTTCATGACTGCAAGAATAGTAGGTATTTTGACTGTCTACTATGTGCGCATACAAAAGCGTATACTATCATTCTTACTGTAGGGAATTCGCTTTAACTCTTCATTAACATCTGCACTTATTTCCACCTAAAAGTATGTACATACCTATAGCTTTCTCTAAATATATATAGAGTGATTCATTGTCATAGGTATAGTTTCATCTTGGTTCTAGTTTAATAATTGGAAAGATCAGTTACATGCTACGGTCCTACATCTTTACTTACAGAAAATATAAACATGCAAGTATATCTACCTACATTCTTACACACCAGTGGCTTACACATCAAGCATAGTTAACTCAAAGGATCCCATCTTGTTCTCTACATTTGTTTCCATTAAACAATAGTATAATTATGAAATTTCAAATACTTAAGATGAATGACCTCATGGAAAGCAGAACTCTTAGAAAAACATGCGCTAAAAATCTTCTTAATTAGTTTAATACTTTCATATACAATAATTTCTGTACTTGTCATGCCCTGTACACAGTGACTTGTAATATGATATGTTATTTCTATTATACCTCTATCTTGGATGAAGATCCTCCATCGTTTCTACCATTCCATTCATTACAGTATTAGAGTTGTTCCTATGAAAAATAATTCCTACTATGTTCCTACATTTATGTGAAAAAACAGAGGTCAATTGGGTTTCGGCGATTACAAATGCCGAACACAAAAAACAAAAGACCACACTGTTTTCTGAATCGCGAAATGCGGAAAGACTGTAGGCCCAACACTTCAGGGTTTCAGGGTTCGATATTTCTCGATTTCAAATGCTAAACACCAACACACAACAACTCCCGAATTGCGAAAATGTGAATGGAATGTGGGACCAACACTTCGGGGTTTCGGGGTTTGGGATTTCAGGGTTTATGAACACCTCGCGCACAAACAAAATGAAATAAGAAATGTCGAATTACAAAATGATATTAGGGTGTGGGCCCAACAATTTCGGGTTTCAGTGTTTGTTAAAGCAAAGGAACTCCGCATATATGTAACAAGCAAGTCCCGAATGCTGAAATATTAATTTTGTATTTAATCTCTTTTTAAAATCACATGCTCCAACAAATAAACTTAGAATAAATAAATGACCAGGTTCGTAATTGGTAAAAGAAAATAATTACCGTGTTTGCTCAAAAAATGAATTTATCAAGAAATAAAATGAGTGTACAAACTCAATAACAAAAAATCATAGTCACAAAGCAAACCTCCAAAACAAGGAATAACCAAATCAATTCAGGAAAATATTTCAAGCTATCTCACCCTCTGTTTCCGGAATTACAATATGATTCAGGTATTTATGGAAACAAAACTTTCCCCTTTGACCTTAGGAAAAATTAAATCAGGGCGATGATGGTATTTGGTGGCCTGCAAAGGCTAAGTCGGACACCGCTTGACAGTGAACCCTCACGTCTTGAAGGGTCAAGATGACCACCGATCCACCATCATAAATCGGTGAAAGGATTACAAGCCAACAAGTTTTTTCCTATTACAGAAATGGACTATGAAACGACATATTTTTCCCATGGAAGTACTTCAATACAGAATTATCATATTCATATCACCAGTATCAATGATTATTTAACACAGAGAAGGAGTAGATCAACATATCTGAACCAGTTTTGTGGGAAGGCAAAGGGAACAACCACGTTCCTCCCAACCGTAGAACAGGCAGCCAAAATTTCTTGCCCGATTCACCCCATAACCTGACCATGAATCCATGAGGGTGAATTTGGAAGACTCCTCCTCAGCAATGTCCACAATTCCAGCTGTTATCCTCTTGCCTCACACTTAATCAATAGTTCTCATAACAACAAGGAAAATCCATATTCCCTTTTCTTCGCATACTTGGCAACATCTTGCCTCTTCACATATGCTATTTATAAATTTTTCCTAGGTCTTTTTCCCTCCCTTGGGAATTTTCGTAGCTTTCTAAATCCATTATTTTCAGGGGATGCCAATGGCCAAATCTCTGATTTTCCACTTGTAACAATCAACCTAGGGGTAGTTCCAACATGTTCCCCACTCATGGAGTCATGGTCAGCTAAATTCAACATGGCTGTTCCATTTGTCCTCCTGCAATTAATATAAAATATTCTATTTTCATACAAGTGTCATAGTCAAATTAGTTAGTTGGGTCAAATTAGGTCTCTGCCCAACAATCATGTTAATTAATTACAATTATTAAATTCAAAATTCGGAATTGCCATAAATGGAATTTTTTTTCCAAATTCGAATTTACTAAAAACGAAATAAATTTCCAATCAATTTAAATTTCAAAAATATTTTATTTTTGGGGATATCACAGGTGGGAGAGAGAACATCATAGGTAGTCTAGGTCCAAACTTTCTGCTTAAACCACTATATATTTATTATCCACCAACAACCATGATAACATCATAAATACAAGGTAACAAAAGACACATGTAAAAGGTTTGGATCATTACAAAATTCAATGAAATAAGTAGTATATTCCTTTTTGTTTCCATGAGTCAATGACTCCCACATGTCCTCAATATTTCTAATCAAATTGATCAAAATTTCTACACTTATGCAAGTCCCCCTACGAGACACTTCAAAGCCCTATATTGACAACCATGCAACATCTATACTAGTTGTATGTCTACTAACCAAGATAACACTCAATTTGTGTCAAGAGAATATCCATTTATTATAATATACATTCTCAAACCACCCTGTATCTAATTCTTAAATAGGAAGTCAAGCATATTGTTTCCATTATATCTAGTATGTCCTTTCCCTAGAGTATATAGGATGTTCATTATAGATTTTTTTTAGCAATTATTTGATTCATTTAATTAGGCTTATGGAGTTGTGGAACAGTTGAACCGATATTTGGGAGAATGCCTCTGATAAATTAAACTATGCAAAATGGATGGCACATGTTTCCAAAAATGTCAGTATAGAGTCTACCACTTTTGCATTGGGTTTTTATCAAGGAGGGCACTGTTTCATCCTTCAAAGGCCTTCAATAAAAATTGAAGTACGCCAAGGATTTTGGTATAGTTTAGACTCAAGAATTCAAGGACACTAATACTGAGAATAAACAAGAGGATAATTATTCCACCATGAACAAGGTCGATGAGTAAAAGGATATTTCAATTGATAAGGATCAATAAACCAAGGATTATGTAGTAAACACGACTCAAGAAACTGTAGATACCACTATGGATAAAGCACATGCATATAAGGATTATGTTGCCCAAAAATAAATAAATAGCATATAGGCTAAAAAAACCAAGGATTATGTAGTATACATGACTCAAGAAACTATAGATATAACTATGAATAAATAATATCAGTATAAGGACACTAATTCTCATAAAACTAAGGATTTCTTGTTCTAAAAGCTAAGGGAATTTAGTTAAATCTAGGGCCACATATCACATAATGATATTATTAAACTTTTAGCATAATCACAATTTACTTAAGATGAAATGCCAAATAAATAGAATACAAGCTCAATAGACCAAGGATAATGTAGTAGACATGACTCAAGAAATTACAAATACCACTGTGAATGAATCATGTGAGTATAAGTCTTTTGTTGCTTAGAAAGCTAAGGATTCTATTGTTCTAATAGCTAAGGGAATTCACTTAAATACCGGGCCACATATCAAATAATTATATGTTACACTTTTAGCATAGTCACAAAAGATGAGATTCCCAAGAAATGTTTCTTCTCTAGTCATGGTCGTTGCACAAGAAACATGTGATATGATGTAGAAAATCGAGATGGCCTGAGTAAATAGGAAAGAAAAAGTGAAACCTTAACCTAGTCTTAACTCTAAATAGCCCACCCTAAATTTCATTTTTAATTTATCGAGCTCAACTATTTACACTATTAGTTTTTCATTCACTATAGGTCAATAAATAATGCAATGGGTGCATCCTCAATGATATTTGAACTTGAAGTTTAACGAGATTATATTCCCATGCAATGTTTCTTTTCTTGTCACGGTTATTGAACTAGACTAGCTGATGCAGTTTATTAAAGGAAAAAATGTTGCTTTGCACCATAAAAGTCAAAATGCATTTAAAAACTTGGTTTCTTCCATTTTTATATCATGAAACGATTTCACATACTCGTGCATATATACCACTTGGTTACCATTATGGTGAAGAAGTTACTCTGACATTTAATTTCATTTTTTAAGGATTACTTTGCATCCACAGAATCCTCTAATACATAGACACATTTGATGCAATCATAGGGATCATTAGACAAGGGAACAATAGCTATCATAAGTATGGATGATCCAAAATGTATCTTTTTTTTATAATGATTTTTACTAATAGTTTATCAAATCAGGAATTTATATTAAAATTTCCAGTTATAGGGGTAAGTTTATCAGATCATCATGACTTAATTTATCTTAATGTTAGGGGTAGGAATTGAGCATTGTAATAGTAATTTGGATATGCAGTTCATTTTTTTCAAAACAATGAATCTAAAATTATATATTACAAAAAAAATACATCCACTCTAATACAAAGATTACTTGGAGAAGCATTGATAATTCAAATATAAATCCCTTTATGCCTCATCCTTCTGACACTTGTACTCCATATATCAAATGTCCTAATTAGTTTCAATTATGTATTAGACTGAATTTTTCCATCACTGTATCTATCAATTTACTATATTTCGAAATATTCATTGCTCTACATGTAAAATGAAAATTATTTGCCTGCCAATAATTGACTCTATGAACACAAAACAAGAGTGGTCCTTTCTTAGAGATAACCCTTTTGGAAAATGGATGCCTCTGGCCAGCTCTTGGATTTATCTAGTTTTGGAATCAAATTTCATAACCCTACACCTATCCTTTTCTTAGAATACCAATACTAAGAAGTTCATGAAACACGTAATAATCAACAAGCAAAGGATTGGAATTTAGGTGTTTCAAAAAAACTTCCTGATGAATTTAACCACAAAACCAAAAAACAAATTCCAATATCAATATTGTGAATTTTGGCGGAAACTTGTCATAGAGAACTTAGCTAGTAGAACAATCACACAAATCTTGTGAGAGAGAAAAGAGAAAGAGAGACAAGCTTGAGAAAAAGAATGAATTGTATTAACTTACGAGAGAATATTAAAAATACACATGATATACTCTACAAGGTTAAATGAATGTGCCATGGTAGTGATATAGAGAGATCTCTACACTCACTAACAAACTCTAGAGTGAATTGCAACATAGTCCTATTTAATTGACCATGCAGTCATCGGTTAACTAGATAATCACAAATGGAGTGAGGAGAGAACCTTGCATGCACATGTGCAACACCTCCCTGATGATGATCTGAAGGTAAGTTCACCTTATGGAATAAAATTTCATAACCCCGCCACTATCCTTTACTTAGAATACCAATAGTAGGAAGTTTATGAAACACGTAATAATCAACAAGCAAAGCATTGGAATTTAGGTGTTTGAAAAACAACTTCCTGATCAATTTAACCACAAAACCAAACAACAAATTCCAATATCAATATTGTGAAGTTTGGTGGAAAATTGTCATAGAGAAATTAGCTAGTAGAATAATCAGATAAAGATTGTGAGAGAGAAAAGAGAAAGAGAGACAAGATTGAGAAAAATAATGAATTGTATTAACTTACAAGATAATATTAAAAATACACATGATATACGCTACATGATTAAATGAATGTGCTAGAGTAGTGATATAGAGAGATCTATACACTCACTAACAAACTCTAGAGTGAAGTTCCACATAGTCCTAGTTAATTGACCATGCAGTCATCGGTTAACTAGATAATCGTAAGTGGAGTGAGGAGAGAACCTTCCATGCACATGTGTAACACCTTCCCGGTGATGATCTGAAGGTAAGTGCACCTTCATGGTGATGATACCAAGGTGAGCATGCAACACTTGCTGATAATATTGAGGTTGCCATGCAAGAATCCACTCCACTAGTCTAACTGAAGTACACTAGAGGAAATACTAAAGAGGATGTGGCACCCTTGTTGGGTGTCAATTTTGATATTTTCACTATGCCCTTTCACCTCTATTTTTTCCTTACATCTGAATAAATTATTTTACCTATGTGAGGGGTTAGGGCCCTAACATACCCTTTTACACACTTGGAATGAGTATGTATTGTATGATTGTATGAACTACATGGATGTTCTAAAGAAAACTCAAAAACTAGCAGGGTGGGAGAGAGAACGTGATAGGGAGTCTAGGTCCACACTTTCTTCTTAGACCACTATATATTTATTATACACCAACAACCATGATAACATCATCAATATAAGGTAACACAAGACACATGTATAAGGTTTGGATCATTACAAAATTCAATGAAATAATTAATATATTCCTTTTTGTTTCCATGAGTCAATGACTCCCGCATGTCCTCAATATTTCTAATAAAATTGATCAAAATTTCCACACTTATGCAAGTCCCCCTACGAGACACTTCAAAGCCTGATTTTGACAACCATGCAACATCTATACTAGTTGTGTTTCTACTAAACAGGATAGTACTCAAGTTGTGTCAAGAGAATATCCATTTGGTATAATATACATTCTAAAACCACCCTCTATCTAATTCTTAAATAGGAAGTCAAGCATATTGTTTCCATTATATCTAGTATGTCCTTTCCATAGAGTATATAGGACATTCATTATAGATTTGTTTTAACTATTATTTGATTCATTTAATTAGGGTTATGGAATTGTGGAATAGTTGAAGCGATAATTGGGAGAATGTATTTGATAAATCAAATTATGAAAAATGGATGGCACATGTTTCCAAATATGTCAGTACAAAGTCTACCACTTTTGCATTGGGTTTTATCAAGGAGGGCACCATGTCATCCTTCAAAAGAGTTCAATAAAAATTCAAGTACGCCAAGGATTTTGGTATAGTATATTCTCAAGAATTCAAGGACACTAATACTGAGAATAAACAAGAGGATAATTATTCCACCATGAACAAGGTTGAGGAGTAAAAGGATATTGCAATTGATAAGGATCGACAAACCAAGGATTCTATAGTAAACACGACTCAAGAAACTGTAGATACCACTATGGATAAAGCACATGCATATAAGGATTATGTTGCTCGAAAATAAATAAATAGCATATAGGCTAAAAAAACCAAGGATTATGTAGTATACATGACTCAATAAACTATAGATATAACTATGAATAAATCACATGAGTATAAGGATACTAATTCTCATAAAACTAAGGATTTTTTTCTTCTCAAAGATAAGGGAATTTAGTTGAATCTAGGGTCACATATCATATAATGATATGTTAAACTTTTAGCATAATCACAATTTACTTAAGATGAAATGACAAATAAATAGATACAAGCTCAATAGACCAAGGATAATATAGTAGACATGACTCAAGGAATTGCAGATACCACTGTGAATGAATCATGTGAGTATAATTCTTTTGCTACTTAGAAATCTAAGGATTCTATTGTTCTGATAGCTAAGGGAATTTAGGTAAATATCAGGCCACATATCACATAATTATATCTTACACTTTTAGCATAGTCACAAAAGATGAGATTCCCATGAAATGTTTCTTCTCTAGTCATGGTTGTTGCACAAGAAACATGTGATATGATGTAGAAAATCTAGATGGCTTGAGTAAATAGGAAAGAAAAAGTGAAACCTTAACCTATTCTTAACTCTAAATACCCCACCCTAAATTTCATTTTTAATTTATCGAGCTCAACTATTTACACTATTAGTTTTTCATTCACTATAGGTCAATAACTAATGCAATGGGCACATCCTCAATGATATTTGAACTTGAAGTTTAACAAGATTAGACTTCCATGCAATGTTTCTTTTCTTGTCATGGTCTTTTGACTAGATTAGATGATGTGGTTTCTTAAAGGAAAAAATGTCATTTTGCACCATAAAAGTCAAAATGCATTTAAAAACTTGGTTTCTTCCATTTTGACCTCACGAAACATTTTCACATACTCATGCACATATACCACCTAGTTACCATTATGGTGAAGAAGTTACTATGACATTTAATTTCATTTTTTAAGGATTAGTTTTCCTCCATGGAATCCTCTAATACATAGACAAATTTGTTGCAATCATAGGGATCATTAGACAAGGGAAAAATAACTATCATAAGTATGGATGATCCAAAATGTATCTTTTTTTTATAATGATTTCTTCTAACAGTTTATCAAATCATGAATTTATCTTAGAATGTCCAGTTATAGAGGTAAGTTTATCAGATCATCATGACTTAATTTATCTTAACGTTAGGGGTAGGAATTGAGCATTGTAATAGTAGTTTGGATATGTAGTTTATTTTTTTCAAAACACTGAATCAGAAAGTATAGATTACAAAAAAATACATCCACTATAATACAAAGCTTACTTGGAGAAGCATTGATAATTCAAATATGAATCTCTCTATGCCTTATCCTTCTGAAACTTGTACTCCATATATCAAATGTCCTAATTAGTTTCAATTATGTATTAGGCTAAATTTTTCCATCACTATATCTATCAATTTACTATATTTGGAAAAATTCATTTCTCTACATGTAAAATGAAAATTAATTGCGTGCCAATAATTGACTCTATGAACACAAAACAAGAGTGGTCCTTTCTTAGAGATAACCCATTTGGAAAATGGATGCCTCTAGCCAACTCTTGGATTTGTCTATCTCTGCAATCGAATTTCATAACCCTGCCACTATCCTTTTCTTAGAATACCAATAGTAGGAAGTTTATGAAACATGTAATAGTCAACAAGCAAAACATTGGAATTTAGGTATTTGAAAAAAACTTCCTGATCAATTTAACCACAAAACCAAACAACAAATTCCAATATCAATATTGTGAAGTTTGGTGGAAACTTGTCATAGAGAACTTAGCCAGTAGAACAATCACACAAAGCTTGTGAGAGAGAAAAGAGAAAGAGAGACAAGCTTGAGAAAAAGAATGAATTGTATTAAGTTACAAAAGAATATTAAAAATACACATGATATATGCTACATGGTTAAATGAATGTGCCATAGTAGTGATATAGAGAGATATATACAATCACTGACAAACTCTAGAGTGCATTTTCACATAGTCCTAGTTAATTGGCCATGCAGTCATCGGTTAACTAGATAATCGCAAGTGGAGTGAGGAGAGAACCTTGCATGCACATGTGCAACACCTTCCTAGTGATGATCTGAAGGTAAGTGCACCTTCTGGAATAAAATTTCATAACCCTGCCACTATCCTTTGCTTAGAATACCAATAGTAGGAAGTTTATGAAACACGTAATAATCAAAAAGAAAAGCATTGGAATTTAGGTGTTTGATAAAAAACATCTTGATCAATTTAAACACAAAACCAAACAACAAATTCCAATATCAATATTGTGAAGTTTGGTGGAAAATAGTCATAGAAAACTTATCTAGTAGAAAAATCACATAAATCTTGTGAGAGAGAAAAGAGAAACAGACACAAGATTGAGAAAAGGAATGAATTGTATTAACGTACAAGAGAATATTAAAAATACACATGATATACGCTAAATGGTTAGTTGAATGTGCCATAATATTGATATAGAGAGATCTATACACTCACTAACAAACTCTAGCGTGAATTTCCACATATTCCTAGTTAATTGACCATGCATTCATCGGTTAACTAGATAATCACAAGTGGAGTGAGGAGAGAACCTTACATTCACATGTGTAACACATTCTTGGTGATGATCTAAAGCTAAGTGCACCTTCATGGGGATGATACCAAGGTGAGCATGCAACAATTGTTGATAATATTGAGGTTTCCATGGAAGACTCCACTCATCTAGTCTAATTGAAGTACACTGGAGGAAATACTAAAGAGGATGTGGCACCCTGGTTGGGTGTCAATTTTGATCTTTTCACCATGCCCTTTAACCTCTATTTTATCCTTACATCTGAATATATTGTTCTTCCTACATGAGGGGTTAGGGACCTAACAGACCCTTTTACACACTTGGAATGAGTATCTATTGTATGATTGTATGAAATACATGGATGTTCTAAAGAAAACTCAAGCATTAGCAGGGTGAGAGAGAGAACATCATAGGGAGTCTAGGTAACATAAAAAATACAAGGTAACACAAGACACACGTATAAGGTTTGGATCATTACAAAATTCAATGAAATAAGTAGTAAATTACTTTTCGTTTCCATGAGTCAATGACTCCCGCATGTCCTCGATAATTCTAATCAAATTGATAAAAAATTGTACACTTATGCAAGTCCCCCTATGAGACACTTCAAAGCCTGATAATGACAACCATGCAAAATATATACCAATTGCATGTCTACTAACCAGGATATCACTCAATTTGTGTCAAGAGAATATCCATTTGGTATAATATACATTCTCAAACCACCCTCTATCTAATTCTTAAATAGGAAGTCACACATATTGTTTCAATTATATCTAGTATTTTGATTGCAACCTGCCCGCGATGGCATAGCCGCTCTCACCAGGATCTTCACTTCAACACGGCCCGAAGAGTCCAAGCTCTTCCAACTCCTCTCGGGAGTTCCCGTCACCCACAGAACACTCCTCGGTGATCTTCCCTTCATAAATCGGGAAATTGAAACTCGCGTGCTCGCGAGTTCGATGCTCACAATATCGGCCCTTCAATTTCCCAAGCTCGAGCTCCACTGGCCAACGGTCAACGAACCCAGTCCTGTCGGGGATTTCCCTATCAAAAAATCGATGTATGAAAGGTATCGAGTCACTCACCTTTCAAAACCCCGAGCGCCGATGTGTGATGCCACGTGTTATACTCCATGCCATCTCCATGGGACCCGTCGCAACTCGAGACTTCGTTATTCCTCCGTGGTTCCTTTGACTTTGAAAATGTTGAAGTGTCGAGTCCCGACTCCACGAGATCTCGTGCCACCTGTCTGCACTCCAATCGACGGCTCCGATTAAATCGAGAAATCGTGACTCGCGATTTTGACGTGCATGCAACTCTTGCACTCGCCAACCCCGATATGCCGATATGCGATGGCAAATGGGTTTCACTTGTGCTTGAAGGTTAAATCTTTTGCTGCTTCTTCCAGATCCAACAGTCTGTGGAACTTCGCGATTCTTCACGACGATTTCAAGTCGTCGATTCTCTTCCTCTTGAGAAATCTTCCTGCTCCCAAGGCTCCGCCTGTCCAGAACTCCTCCTAGTTCTGTTCTCACAGTATTCGTAGGGAGCTATCCCTCCTGAGCTTAATTTCCTCTGACCCCTTCAGAAACCATTTCACCGTTCCCTGTTCTCGACTTCCAACAGCTCTCAAAGTGTTGAAGTCGTCTAGACCCTGTGCAATCCTGCCAACAGCAGTCCAGTCTTCCTTCTCTCAGAATCGCCTCTGAGACTTCCAATCCGACCTGCACTTCACCTGCATGGTTCGAATGACCCAACACAACTCTGGGCAGAGAAGAATAAGAGTTTAACTGTAGAGCCTCCTCAACGCACTCTATGCGGAGGAATTCAACTGCACTCTATGCAGGAATCTCCTGGCTCGAAAAGAGAAACAATTGAAACTTATTCCTCACTCTCACAGATTTCAAATCTACCATGAAATCACATATACAACATATAAAACAAAATCATAACAGGAAGCAAATATGCAACAGCATAATATCAACAACACACATAGAATAATCACAGCCATGGAATTGAATCAAAGCTTTCCTATTAATTCAATGTCTGTACATGGGGATTCTTCACAGGTTCTCTGCTCTGCTCTCTTCTTGTTCTCAATGCTAATTCTTGATAATAATACAATGTACAAAGGGAGGGTGTCTATATTCTGTTTGCCCTCTTGAACTCTACAACTATCAAATCTAAAATGAATTCCTATCTACCAGCATTAATTCCAATAAATGTCTTCCTATCTACATTACAATACAAGTGCGCTTCTTTATGAGGCTTCATAAAAGAACGACGCAACAATTTTCAAAGCAATTCAAAAATTGTAAGTGTTGGCGCTGTCCAGCTGTATTCTCTTTCTCCACGCGCTGGCTCGCTTGATGAGGTGTGGATGCTCCTGCATCATATTTCCTTTCCATAGAATATATAGGATGTTCATTATAGATTTGTTTTAGCAATTAATTGATTCATTTACTTAGGGTTATGGAGTTGTGGAATAGCTGAACCGATAATTGGGAGAATGTCTCTAATAAATTGAATTATGGAAAATGGATGGCACATGTTTCCAAATATGTCAGTACAAAGTCTACCACTTTTTCATTGGGACTTATCAAGGAGGGCACCATGTAATCCTTCAAAGGCCTTCAATAAAAATTCAAGTACGCCAAGGATTTTGGTATAGTATATGCTCTAGAATTCCAAGACATTAATACTGAGAATAAACAAGAGGATAATTATTCCACCATGAACAAGGTCTAGGAGTAAAAGGATATTTCAATTGATAAGGATCGACAAACCAAGAATTCTATAGTAAACACGACTCGAGAAACTGTAGATACCACTATGGATAAAGCACATGCATATAAAGGTTATGTTGCTTGAAAAGAAATAAATAGCATATAGGCTAACAAAACCAAGGATTATGTAGTATACATGACTCAAGAAACTATAGATATAACTATTAATAAATCACATGAGTATAAGCATACTAATTCTCATAAAACTAAGGATTTTTTAGTTCTAAAAGCTAAGGGAATTTAGTTGAATCTAGGGCCACATATCACATAATGATATGTTAAAATTTTAGCATAATCACAATTTACTTAAGATGAAATGCCAAATAAATAGAATACAAGCTCAATAAACCAAGGATAATGTAGTAGACATGACTCAAGAAAGTGCATATACCACTGTGAATGAAGCATGTGAGTATAAGTCTTTTGCTACTTAGAAAGCTAAGGATTTTGTTGTTCTGATAGCTAAGGTAATTCAGATAAATACCAAGCCACATATCACATAATTATATGTTACACTTTTATCATAATCAAAAAAGATGAGATTCCCATGAAATGTTGCTTCTCTAGTCATGGTTAATGCACAAGAAACATGTGATATCATGTAGAAAATCAAGATGGCCTGAGTAAATAGGAAAGAAAAAGTGAAACCTTAACCTATTCTTAACTCTAAATACCCCACCCTAAATTTCATTTTTAATTTATCGAGCTCAACTATTTACACTATTATTTTTTCATTCACTATAGGTCAATAACTAATGCAATGGGCGCATCCTCAATGATATTTGAACTTGAAGTTTAATGAGATTAGATTCCCATGCAATGTTTCTTTTCTTGTCATGGTCATTGCACCAGACTAGATGATGCGGTTTCTTAAAGGAAAAAATATCGCTTTACACCATAAAAGTCAAAATGCATTTAAAAACTTGGTTTCTTCCATTTTGACCTCATGAAACGTTTTCACATAGTCGTGCACATATACCACCTGGTTACCATTATGGCGAAGAAGTTACTTTGACATTTAATTTCATTTTTTAAGGATTAGTTTGCATCCATGGAATCCTCTAATACATAGACACATTTCTTGCAATCATAGGGATCATTAGCCAAGGGAACAATAGCTATCATAAGTATGGATGATCCAAAATGTATCCTTTTTTTATAATGATTTTTACTAACAGTTTATCAAATCATGAATTTATCTTAAAATGTCCAGTTATAGGGGTAAGTTTATCAAATCATCATGACTTAATTTATCTTAATGTTAGGGGTAGGAATTGAGCATTGTAATAGTAGTTTGGATATGTAGTTTATTTTTTTCAAAACACTGAATCAGAAAGTATAGATTACAAAAAAAAATACATTCATTATAATACAAAGATTACTTGGAGAAGCATTGATAATTCAAATACAAATCCCTCTACGCCTTATTCTTCTAACACTTGCAATCCATATATCAAATGTCCTAATTAGTTTCAATTATGTATTAGGCTGAATTTTCCCATCACTGTATCTATCAATTTACTATATTTGGAAAATTTCATTGCTCTACATGTAAAATGAAAATTAATTGCCTGCCAATAATTGAATCTATGAACACAAAACTAGAGTGGTCCTTTCTTAGATATAACCCATTTAGAAAATGGATGCCTCTGGCCAACTCTTGGATTTGTCTAGTTATGGAATCAAATTTCATAACCATGCCACTATCCTTTGCTTAGAATACCAATAGTAGGAAGTTTATGAAACATGTAATAATCAATAAGCAAAGCATTGGAATTTAAGTGTTTGAAAAAAACTTCCTGATCAATTTAACCACAAAACCAAAAAAAAAATTCCAATATCAATATTGTGAAGTCTGGTGGAAACTTGTCATAGGGAACTTAGCTAGTAGAACAATCACACAAATCTTGTGAGAGAGAAAAGAGAAAGAGAGACAAGCTTGAGAAAAATAATGAATTGTATTAACTTACGAGAGAATATTAAAAATACAAATGATATACGCTATATGGTTAAATGAATGTGCCATAGTAGTGATATAGAGAGATCTATACACTCACTAACAAACTCTAGAGAAAATTGCCACATAGTCCTAGTTAATTGACCATACAGTCATCGGTTAACTAGATAATCGCAAGTGGAGTGAGGAGAGAATCTTGCATGCACATGAGTAACACCTTCTTGGTAATGATTTGAAGGCAAGTGCACCTTCTAGAATAAAAGTTCATAACCCTGCCACTATCCCTTGCTTAGAATACCAATAGTAGGAGGTTTATGAAACACGTAATAATCAACAAGCAAAGCATTGTAATTTAGGTGTTTGAAAACAAATTCCTGATCAATTTAACCAAAAAACCAAACAACAAATTCCAATATCAATATTGTGAATTTTGGTGGAAACTTGTCATAGAGAACTTAGCTAGTAGAACAATCACATAAAGCTTGTGAGAGAGAAAAGAGAAAGAGAGACAAGCTTGAGAAAAATAATGAACTGTATTAACTTACGAGAGAATATTAAAAATGCACATCATATACACTACATGGTTAAATGAATGTGCCATAGTAGTGATATAGAGAGATCTATACACTCACTGACAAACTCTTGAGTGAATTTTCACAT
Source organism: Picea mariana (assembly GCA_032191745.1). Lineage (NCBI taxonomy): Eukaryota > Viridiplantae > Streptophyta > Pinopsida > Pinales > Pinaceae > Picea > Picea mariana. The sequence goes on from JASDQU010307567.1 coordinate 105,429, forward strand.
AGTCCTAGTTAATTGACCATGCAGTCATCGGTTAACTAGATAATCGCAAGTGGAGTGGGGAGAGAACCTTGCATGTGCATGCGTAACACCTTCCTAGTGATGATATGAAGGTAAGTGTACTGGTGATGATACCGAGGTGAGCATGCAATACTTGCTGATAATATTGAGGTTGCCATGCAAGAATCCACTCCACTAGTCTAACTGAAGTACACTAGAGGAAATACTAAAGAGGATGTGGCACCCTTGTTGGGTGTCAATTTTGATCTTTTCACCATGCCCTTTCACCTCCATTTTTTCCTTACATCTAAATATATTGTTCTACCTACGTGAGGGGTTAAGGCCCTAACAAACCCTTTTACACACTTGAATGAGTATGTATTGTATGATTGTATGAAATACATGGATTTTCTAAAGAAAACTCAAACAATAGCAGGGTGGGAGAGAGAACATCATAGGGAGTCTAGGTCCACACTTTATTCTTAAACCACTATATATTTATTATCCACCAACAACCATGATAAAATCATAAATACAAGGTAACACAAGACACACGTATAAGGTTTGGATCATTACAAAATTCAAGGAAATAAGTAGTATATTCCTTTTCGTTTCCATGAGTCAATGACTCCCACATGTCCTCAATATTTCTAATCAAATTGATCAAAATTTGTACACTTATGCAAGCCCCCCTATGAGACACTTCAAAGCCTGATATTGACAACCATCCAACATCTATACCAGTTGCATATCTACTAACCAGGATAGCACTCAATTTGTGTCAAGAAAATATCCATTTGGTATAATATACATTCTCAAACTACCCTGTATCTAATTATTAAATTGGAAGTCGAGCATATTGTTTCCATTATATCTAGTATGTCCTTTCCATAGAGTATATAGGATGTTCATTATAGATTTGTTTTAGTAATTATTTGATTCATTTAATTAGGGTTATGGATTTGTGGAATAGTTGAACTGATAATTGGGAGAATGCCTTTGATAAATTAAATTATGTTTCCAAATATGTTAGTACAGAGTCTACCACTTTTGAATTGGGTTTTATCAAGGAGGGCACCATGTCATCCATCAAAGGCCTTTAATAAAAATTGAAGTATGCCAAGGATTTTCGTATAGTATAGACTCAACAATTCAAGGACACTAATACTGAGAATAAACAAGAGGATAATTATTCCACAATGAACAATGTTGAGGAGTAAAACAATATTGCAATTGATAAGGATCGACAAACCAAGGATTCTGTAGTAAACACGACTCATGAAAATTTAGATACCACTACGGATAAAGCACATGTGTATAAGGATTTTGTTGATCAAAAAGAAATAAATAGCATATAGGCTAAAAAAACCAAGGATTATGTAGTATACATGGCTCAAGAAACTATAAATATAACTATGAATAAATCACATGAGTATAAGGATACTAATTCTCATAAAACTAAGAATTATTTTGTCTTAAAAGCTTGGGGAATTTAGTTAAATATAAGGCCACATATCACATAATGATTTGTTAAAATTTTATTATAATCACAATTTACTTAAGATGACATGCCAAATAAATAGAATACAAGATCAATAGACCAAGGATAATGTAGTAGACATGACTCCAGAAATTGCAAATACCACTGTGAATGAAGCATGTGACTATAAGTCTTTTGCTACTTAGAAAGCTAAAGATTATGTTGTTCTAATAGATAAGGGAATTCAGGTAAATACCAAGCCACATATCACATAATTATATGTTACACTTTTAGCATACTCACAAAAGATGAGATGCCCACGAAAATTTTCTTCTCTAGTCATGGTCGTTGCACAAGAAACATGTGATATGATGTAGAAAATCGAGATGGCCTAGGTAAATAGGAAAGAACAAGTGAAACCTTGACCTATTTTTAACTCTAAATACCCCACCCTAAATTTCATTTTCAATTTATCGAGCTCAACTATTTATGCTATTAGTTTTTCATTTATTATAGGTGAATAACTAATGCAATGGGCACATCCTCAATGATATTTGAACTTGAAGTTTAACAAGATTATATTCCCTTGCAATGTTTCTTTTCTTGTCATGGTCATTGCACTAGACTAGCTAATGCGGTTTCTTAAAGGAAAAAATGTCGCTCTGCACCATAAAATTCAAAATGCATTTAAAAACTTGGTTTCTTCCATTTTGATCTCACGAAACGTTTTCACATACTTTTGCGCATATACCACCTGGTTACCATTATGGTGAAGAAGTTACTTAGACATTTAATTTCCTTTTTTAAGGATTATTTTCATCCATGGAATCCTCTAATACATAGACACATTTGTTGCAATCATAGGGATCATTAGACAAGGGAACAATAGCTATCATAATTATGGATGATCCAAAATGTATCTTTTTTTTATAATGATTTTTACTAACAGTTTATCAAATCATGAATTTATCTTAAAATGTCCAGTTATAGGGATAAGTTTATCAGATCATCATGATTTAGTTTATTTTAACGTTAGAGGTAGGAATTGAGCATTGTAATAGTAGTTTGGATATGTAGTTTATGTTTTTCAAAACACTGAATCTGAAATTATAGATTACAGAAAAAATACATCCAATATAATACAAAGATTACTTGGAGAAGCATTGATAATTCAAATACAAATCCCTCTACACCTTATCCTTTTGACGCTTGTACTCCATATATCAAATGTCCTAATTAGTTTCAATTATGTATTAGGCACATTTTTCCCATAATTGCATCTATCAATTTACTATATTTGGAAAAATTCATTGCTCTACATGTAAAATAAAAATTAATTTCCTACCAATAATTGACTCTACGAACACAAAACAAGAGTGGTCCTTTCCTAGAGATAACCCATTTGGAAAATGGATGCCTCTGGCCAACTCTTGGATTTGTCTAGTTTTGGAATCGAATTTGATAACCTTGCCACTATCCTTTCCTTAGAATACCAATAGTAGGACGTTTATGAAACATGTAATAATCAACAAGTAAAGCATTGGAATTTAGGTGTTTGTAAAAAAATTCCTGATCAATTTAACCACAAAACCAAACAACAAATTCCAATATCAATATTGTGAAGTTTGGCGGAAACTTGTCATAGAGAACTTAGCTAGTAGAAAAATCACACAAAGTTTGTGAGAGAGAAAAGAGAAAGATAGACAAGATTGAGAAAAATAATGATTTTTATTAACTTACGAGAGAATATTAAAAATATAAATGATATACGCTACATGGTTAAATGAATGTGCCATAGTAGTGATATAGAGAGATCTATACGCTCACTAACAAACTCTACAGTGAATTGCCACATAGTCCTAGTTAGTTGACCATGCAGTCATCGGTTAACTAGATAATCGCACGTGGAGTGAGGAGAGAATCTTGCATGCACATGTGTAACACCTTCCTGGTAATGATATGAAGGTAAGTGAACCTTCAGGAATTAAATTTCATAACCCTGCCACTATCCTTTTCTTGGAATACCAATAGTAGGAAGTTTATGAAACACGCAATAATCAACAAGCAAAGCATTGTAATTTAGGAGTTTGAAAAAAAATTCCTGATCAATTTAACCACAAAACCAAAGAACAAATTACAATATCAATATTGTGAAGTTTGGTGGAAACTTGTCATAGAGAACTTAGCTAGTAGAACAATCACATAAATCCTGTGAGAGAGAAAAGGGAAAGAGAGAAAAGCTTGAGAAAAATAATGAATTGTATTAACTTACGAGAGAATATTAAATATACACATGATATACGCTACATGATTAAATTCATGTTCCATAGTAGTGATATAGAGAGATCTATAGAGTCACTGACAAACTCTAGAGTGAATTTCCACATAGTCCTAGTTAATTGACGATACAGTCATCGGTTAACTAGATAATCACAAGTGGAGTGAGAAGAGAACCTTGCATGCACATGTGTAAAACCTTCTAGGTGATGATCTAAAGGTAACTGCAACTTCCTGGTGATGATACCGAAGTGAGAATGCAACACTTGCTAATAATATTGAGGTTTCCATGCAAGACTCCACTCCACTAGTATAATTGAAGTACACTGGAGGAAATACTAAAGAGGATGTGGCGCCCTTGTTGGGTGTCAATTTTGATATTTTCACCATGCCCTTTCACCTCCATTTTTTCCTTACAAACATTCACTTTTTCTTATGTCCATCCATCCTCATGGTATAATGTGCACAACTAAGGTATAAGATTCCTTTTGGAAAGAAAATCTTAATTTTTCCTTGTAAATGACAATTAAATCTAATTTTTCAATTTACTAGCTGAAAAAGAGTAATTATAGGAATTCACTCTGTTTCATGAGCATTATAGGAATTGCAGGTTGATATAGTTCCAATTGTTCTAAGTAAGAATTTTCAATTGGAGGTAATCCACCAGTCTATGGAGATGGTGAAATGTCTATTTTATCCTTTCCAATGTCTATTTTCTCCTTTCCATGGTGCTCAAAACCTAACATTCAATTCATGTCAGAAGTCAAATTTAGTTATTAGAGGAAAATCAAAGGAAATCCATAGACAACTATTACAGGAAATTCAAAATACAATTATTACAAGAAATTTGTAGGTAGTTATTACAAAAAATCTGGAGTTCACACAAAGATTCAGGGATTTGATTCCAGAAGTAAGGAACGAGGATAATATTATTAGATAATCAAGGACATGATGAAAAATATGAAGGAATAACCATGGCAAATGCTATAATGGAGATCTGAGCATATTTTTTGTAATTAGTTCTGAAAAATAGAGTTTCAAGGAAGTAATACTCAAAGGGAATTTCAGGAACGATGATGGCGAATCAACAAATTTCGCGACATGGGTTTTGTGTTGAATAGGTCCATTTAGGTGAATCGTGCGATAGAACCATGAAAAATTGCACGATGTTGGTTGTATGAGTGGATATTCAAAATAAAATTGCTCACATTTTCTTGTAGTGGTCGATTTCCAATTTTCTTAATGTGTATAATCCAACTTGGATTTGATTGGTTAGTTATAGGAATGGTGATTTGGTAATTGAAAATTTTGTATAAATACATCCTCAAATATAATTCTATGGATAAATCAATTGAAGTGGATATATTATGATTAGATATGTCAAAAAAATTGTAACTCCTAAAATTTTCTGAAACTATCAATACAATGGAGTTCTTCTTTTAATTGATGTGTTAGATATTTTCGAGCCAAACTGAACTTCCTTAACAATATATTCCAGGAGCCCTCCTTGGTCTATGTCATAGTTATGTAAGTTATTTTAGAATTTTTCTTTTGTTACATGCATGCATTATTTTTGTTTCTTGTAGAAGTAGAATTCATTCTAGCTGGCTTGCAGACAAATGTTACTTTGACTATGTGATATATGATTGTTCTAGATCTAGATGCTAAAGAAAACAAAGAGATTTATTGATCTTTCATATTCCATGCCATACAAACAATATTCACATTAATATACTCAGAGTTAACTAAGACTTCAATCCTTTATTCCTTTCTTATGTTTCTTTTCATCAAACCCTTCAACTCACATCTTGAGATGACCCTATTGGCCTTGAAAATTGGTTGAATAAAACAGACTGTGTTTACAATTAGACGTACTTTGACAGTAAATTATTTACTTGTGATCTGATTCCATACCATAGATAGTCAACTCTGAGTGATCATGACCAAGATAACAATTTATGTTTGTGGCAGTGGCATTTTACTGCTTTGATTTTTAGTAGGAGTCCATAGGCAATTTCAAGACTAGTTCTGCACATATTGTGCCTGTGTCTGACAAGCTTACTTACCCAGATTGATAATAAATGATGAGGAATATAGAGCACTAGATCAAAACAAAAACCATCATATAGTGGAGAATATTCTCATCGAGGGGAGAATATATCTGATCAAGGGATCCTTCAACATAGAATAGTCAACCTAGGAAAAGAAATACTATATGAATGTGTAATATCTCCAACAACCCC
>JASDQU010307567.1:111474-122867 GCA_032191745.1 Picea mariana
TGATGAATGGGTATTGACAACCAAGGCCATGTTAGGTACCCATTATATGATGAATATAAGAATGAAACACTTAAAATAGAGGAAATAGAGAAAATATCATGGGAAAAGAACACACTCAAAGTAAAATGCATCAAAAAAGAAGAAGGAAGAAAGGAATTTTCTAATAAATTGTGTCCTTCACTCCAAGATGATCATGTAGGAAGTGGAACTTCTTATTAGTAAATGTCTTGGTTAAGATGTTTGAAGTATTTTTGGTGGATGGATAGTACTACAAATCACCATCTCTTTGATGTATTTCATATGGATCTTGATGTGTTTCATCTGTTTCTAATGCACTGGGTCTTTGGAATACTTGAAAGTACTCTAATTGTCACATAAATGATAGTTATATGGTGGAACTAGATGCCAAGATCAGTGAGGAAGTTCTGAAGGAAAAGTGCCTAAATATTTATGTTGACCTCTCTGCTGTACTCAACCTCAACTGGTGATAAAGCAATTGCTGACTATTTTTTTCTCAACCAACATATGGGAGTGGAACCCAAAGTAAGCATGTACCCAAAAGTGGAATTTCAGTCCATGTTATTTCCATCCCAATCAAAATGTGAAGCCCATGATATCCAATTCACAACTTTCTATATAATGGATCCCATAATTGGTGTTTCCCTGAACATATCTGAGGATGCACTTGATAGACTTCTAGTGTAGTTCATGAAACTCTTGCATGTATCTAAAAAAATCCCCTATTGCATATGAGAGATCCAATTGGGTGTGGGTGATATACTGAAGGCTCTCCATAATCTTTCAATACAAGGTGTTTTCCACCAATGGTGTATCCCAACCATCCTCAAGATGTATCCAAGACAAAAAGGGTGTGGCTATAGACTTACAATCAATCACATGGAGTATAACCAAGAGATCCCTGGCATACTTAGTCTAAGACAACCTGTCATGAAAAATGTCTTTGACCACATAAATTGTTGAGGCTGGAATTCCTATGACCAGGAGGTAATCAAGATTTTAAACTAAGATCAACAAGGAGTCTGAGGTTCTCATCATGTATACATTTGGATATGATTTACATCTAGAAAAATACTAAGAATTGTTTTTTCATCCATCTTAGAATATCATTCTCTAGGAGCCTACTTGATGGCATAGAGGTACTTTTTCAGTCAACATACTGAGGATGACTTCTCTATGAACCCATGAGGTTGATCCATGTAAATATATTCTGAGAGATCCCCATAAAGAAAGGAATTATTCACATACATTTGGAGAACTTCCCACCCCATGGTTGCTGCAATGGAAAGGGCCAATCAGATGGAGTCCATATTTTCTACTGGAGAAAAGGTACCATCATAGTCTATCCCTTGGATTTGCTGAAAACCTTTGGAAACCACTCTTTCCTTGTACCTTCTCACTTTTCCATGTGCTTCCTTATTCATCCTGTAGACCCATATGCATCTAAAAATATTCCTTTCTGAAGGAAGTGGAACTGGATCCCAAGTATGGTTATCAAGGAGAGAGTTGTACTCCTCCTGCATAGAAGCTTCCTAGAAGGGATTCCCTGTAGCCTCTGCATAGGTATATGGTTCTGAATCTAGATCCATTCAAAAATTCATGGGAATCACTGGTTCAATAGATGTTAGTGAATGAGGATGATATTCAAACTGGAACCTCATCCTCCTCTAATTTTTTGGATCCCCCACAAGGTCACCTGCTACCTATAGGGTGGTTTGTGCCCACTCGGGCATCTATTGTAGCTTATCATATGCATGCTCATAATTTTCCAAAAAAGATTTGGAACTCATATATTAACCATGATTTGAATGAGTGGACTCATCATCTATGATGTTTGGTGTAGGCATATGTACCAATGTCTTTTCATGTGGCTCCAATGGTGCATGCAAGGGAATTTCCTCAAACTAGAAACTTCACTCAATAAGGATGTTGTTCATTGAGGGTTCAATCAACCTACAACCATTCACAGCATCAAGATATACCATGACTATGCATGTGATGCTCTGAGGATATAATACTTTCCTCTTTTCAGAGGGTATGCAATCCCATGCACCTGATCCAAATATTGAGAAGTGGGTGAATTTCAGTTTGTTGTTGATCCATGCCTCAAAGGGATTCTTGTACTTGACATATTTGTGAGGATATGTGTTCTGAATGTAGTTTTCAGATTTAAGTACCTCATCCCAAATATTGGAAGGAAGATACCTTCCATGCAACATGCAAGTGGCCATCTCTTTGAGGGATTTGTTCTTCCTCTTAGCTACTCCATTATGTTTTGGGGTGTATGGTATTGTATTTTGCGGTTGTATACATGCCTATGAAAAAATATGCTAGACATATTGGTTCACATATTCCCCCCCATAGTCTATGTGAAGGATCTTAATCTTCATCCCATATTGAGTCTCTACATGATATTTGAAGTCTTTGAGATGCTTAAAAACTTCAGACTTCTTCTTGAGAAATTACACCTATGTGTATCATGAGAAATCATAAATAAATATAAGATCACACATAACCTTGATAATGGATGGATGCAGAAAGGGTCCCATGATATCCCTGTGGATGAGCTACAAGGGAGAGGAGGTCCTCCGAGCCTTCCCTTTCTCAAGATTATTTTGAGGATTTTTTCTAAGAACACATCCTTGAAAAACTTGTTTGGAAAAGTGTATGTTGGGAAAGCCTGTGACCATTCCCTGTTGGTTGAGTTGTTGCATGTTTTTGAAGTTTATATGACCAAATCTCTTGTGCTAGAGTCGACTATCATTATCAACATGCATCAATAGTAAATCATAATCATATTTAGCAATAAAATTACTGAATGTATACAAATGACATGGGTGATTTACCTCACCAACAATAATCCTAGAGTTATAATGCATGTCATATATGTTTATGAAATCATATGTTAATTCCACCATTTTCCTTGTTCCTAAATGCACTATCTGATATACATAGAGTAGATTCATAGAGATTTTTGTAACATGCAAGATTTTCTCAAAAATTCCATGTTGGAGTTCAACTCTCCCTTGTCTAGTGACCTTCACTGGGGTACCATATCCTATGAGGATGGGAGGACCCATGCATGCATTAATAGAATATAAACATTTTATGAGGCTATCATATGATGGGATGTGCCAGAATATAGGATCCATGCATCAGGAAAAGAATGAATATAAATTAATGCATGAGAATTACCTCTTTTGTATGGTGGTTGGTATCCTATATTCTTCTTGGCATTCTCGAGAATGTAGTCCCCGAGATTTTTTTTTTGAAGCACCTTCACCATGAGATCTATTTTATTTTTCATGCATGACTATTTGGGATGGTATTCTCAGTTGCAGTAGTCACATTTAGACTTCCATTTGTTTCCCTTTCCACCTTTGCATCTAGAGGAATCATTGAAGGGTTCGAAATTTTCTTCCTTATTTTGTTCAGGATGTGCCTTTCCCTTTCCTTTATGCTTGGTATTTGTATTGAATGTGTTGTTTCTTTTATGCAAAACAAGTGCATGTGCCTTGGGACCCTTGACTATCCCCATTTTGCTTATCTTATATTTCTCATGTGTTATTCTCTCGATAAACTAATCCAATGTAGGAATTTTCTACATTGCTCCTGAAGTGGATCTCACTGTATGGAACATTGAGACAAACACAACATGCTCCAGACTAAGTTTTGACAAAATAGAATGGATCAATTGATTGTGTTGAGTTGATTTGTCAACACCACATCCCTTTAGATGAAGAAGAAGGCACTTGAACTTCGTGAAGAAGTCCTTGATGTTATCAAAGATTCTTGGATCCAATGAATTCAACTCTACCTCAAGCAAGTCACCTCTCATTTCATCCTTTTTCCAATGAGATCCTCCATTGTTGTCCAAATCTCATCTGGAGTAGTATAAGATTCAATGTGAATTTGTAGCTTGGGGGACATTGACATGCATATAAGGTTGTAGGCATCATCCATGTGGTTGAGATACCCGTTTTCATCAATATTTGATGTTGGATCAACTAGTGTAGCCATTGCTATTTGGTACACACCTCTATATCTGAGTTGATGCAGAATTTTTAGCTTCCACACGAAATAGTTATGTGGTCTGATAAGAATTTTCGGTGAGAAATCCATTCTTTCTTATTTAATTTTCCTCTTGAACCTACAAATAAATTTCCTATTTGCTTTATCCTAGAAAAAAATCAATTATACCATGTGAAGTTTTGCTGAAAATTATAACTGAGAACCTAGATAGTAGAAAAATCACACAAAACTTACGAGAGAGAAAAGAGGAAGAGAGACAAGCTTGAGATAAATAATGGATTGTATTAACTGATGAGAGGATAGAAAAAATACACATGATATACTCTCCATGGATAAGAGAATGCACCTTATTAGTGATCTATATATATCTATACACTCACTGACAGACTCTAGAGTGACCTGCCACCTAGTCCTAGTTAATTGGCCATGCAACAATCAATTAACTAGCTAATCACAAGTGGAACAAGGAGAGAATATTGCATGCACATGTGTATCAGCTTCATGGTGATTATTAAAAGGTAAGTACACCCTCATGGTGATGATAACAAGGTAAGCATGCAACACTTGGTGATAATACCGAGGTTTCCATGCAAGACTCCAGTCAATTGGACTAACAAAAGTAAAATTGAGGAAATATTGAAGAGGATGTGGTTCCCTCATCTAGAGGAGAATATTCTCATCTAGGGGAGAATATATCTAACCAAGGGAGCCTAATGGGCCTCAAAATTCCTATTTAGAAGGCCCATCATAAACACATTTTTACCATGATATTCCTAATAATTTATTTAAGTTGATTATGTTTAATAATAGATATGGGTACTTTTGTATGTTGATTAAATGAATAGTTTTTGAGATGGAATTTTATGTGTATGGTACCATTCTGATCTAATGTTCATGGTAAAGTATGTTTGTAGCTCTAATCAAGAAGTTCAAACCCCTTAAGGGAAGGGATATCCCAAGGATCAAGGGGCCTTGTCCCCCACCTACCTCCAAAGCACTGCTAGTATATTGATGACCACTCCTTGCAAAGTATATGGTACCATTCTGATCTAATTTTCATGGTAAAGTATGTTTGTAGCTCTAATCAAGCAGGTCGAACCCCTTAAGGGAAGGGATATCCCAAGGATCAAGGGGCCTTGTCCCCCCACCTACCTCCAAAGCACTGCTAGTATATTGATGACCACTCCTTGCAAACAAAAGCACAGAAAGAAGAAGAGATTGAGGAAGGATGCACTATTCCCCTATTTCCTCATTGATCGAAAGGCAAAGGTTGAGTTCCAAAGTGTATCAATAGGCTTCTAATGTAGGGGAGTATACATAGAAATATGAATATTGTGTTAAGTTTTTTTGAAGAAGATTTTGTTGAGAATTGGAGCTCTGCTCCTAATGTACAATTGATTTTGATCAATAAAGATGCCATTTTTCTTATCTTATTAGAGTTTTAAAGGTTACTTGTGTTTCTTGGGTAGGGCCTAATCGAGAGGGCTCAAGGACCCTGTTGTAATTTCTTCCTTCTTTTCCTTGCATGTTAGTCTATTATAATTTAGTCTCTTTGTTTCTCTTAAAAGATTAGATAGTCATGCATAACAATCTCTAACTTATGTTTAGACTGTTAGCAAACTATAATTTTCAATAATTTTTCTTGTAGAAAAGGTTGGTAGCATATTGGGGTGATCAAGTGTATCTTCTCAAGGATAAAAAAATTCATTTACATATCATTGTATTTTAGTCTATCTTTGTCTATTATTTTGAAGGATTTTACAAGATTCTTAGGATTCATTCAGTCATCCCGTAGAAGTTTCTTGTAGGACTGTTACAGTTCTTATAGAAGCTTTTGGTAGGACCATTTTAGCTCAAGTTTATTGAATTTATTACTCATATTATCACGAAGTTAGCAATAGTTAATAAGATAACACATTTATTGATATTGTCTCAAGGGTCAGACATAATTAGGTTCATTCAGTCTATGCAATAGTTCATCTTTTTTTCATGGAAATTCCTTTCATGCAACATAATTGGTTTCCTTGCTATGTAATCAGTTTGGTTCTTTCTTATATCTCAATGTGTTTCCTTTCATGCCATTAGAATAACTCCCCTTACTAAATATAGATCAATTCCTCTTTAATTTGGTGTGATTTTACCCATACAAGTAGCTTAAAGTCTTTCATGCACTTTAGATTCCCTGCACAAGTTACACCTATATTTCATGCATTTAGCCCCTTGATCAATTTTAGACCCAGACTGTTATTAGTGCACTCTATGTATACTTTTCATAACACCTCTCAAGTTTGTACGAACCTCGATTTGACAAGTAAAGTAACAAGACAAGTAGGCAGTAGCATTATTGCTACTATTCCAAGGCCCACTAGTGCCATCAACATAGACTAGTCAACCAAGGAAAAGAAATACTAGGTGGGTGTGTAATATATCCAAAAACTATTACCACTTACTTTCTCTCAAATATAGTACTGTTGTCTATAAAATAAAATTTCCCATCCATATTTATTTTGAAATCATTTAAAAACTTGAATGGAATGCCTTCTAGCCTTGTAGCAAGCGAAGTGGTCAATGCACCTTGGGGACTATTAGAAACAGGCCGAATTAGAAAGAAAGGCATGCAAGAGGAAAGCGATAGATGGAGAGGAATGCAACATGCACACATGCATGGAATACCTAACGACACTAGGGTTAGGGTTTTTGTAATACATTGTAATGGTTGGTGAGCCAAAAAATCATATAAAGAGATACCCAGGAGGTCTAGGGGAGATTTAGAGAGTTCTAGAGTTGGAAGGTTTGGACTATGGGGTGGTATGCACGTGAGAAGGAGTAACTAGTCTGTAACACTATTGTAATGCGATCCAATTCTGTAAGTTGTTGAGTTGTAGAGGGTCAGTAGGGTATATCTTGAGGGCTAGATCACAGGATGAGGATCCTAGTGTGATCTAGTCTACCTCATAATATATCTCGACCCGACTGAGAACGAGTTGTAAAGCGCGCAACATTGTAGTTTTGGAACTTCCATAATAAGAGAGCTTTAGAGTCAGATCTTTGTGGAAGTAGCCTAGGAGGGGGTGAACCATGGTAAAACATGTGTTATGTGATTGAATGTTTGTATCTCTTTTACTGTCCATGAGTAGATGTTAGAGTAATGTGTGAATGAATTCATGGATCAAATTACAAGTATATGTATGAATGAGAGAATGCCAATATATTGATTTAATAACTAGATAGAAGTCATAGTGCACAAGTCACAGATCCCCATTCAGTCCTGGACTACAAGCACTTGAGTATTGCAGTCACCCATTAAGACTATCTCGGGTGAGACTGCACAATGCACTCTGTGTGTTGTGTGGCCTTGTGGGTTACCAGGAGGGCCAATAGTTTTAGAGGCTTTGTTGGATCCCTAGTAGACCTGAACCTGGGTCGAATTATGTTAAAGGTAGAACTAAGATAAGCATCCGACAAATGGTTCCATTGCTGGTTGGAACATAATAGGATTGAGTGGATGAGATCTATTAAAAGAATGTAAGATCTACATAAGGCGGATCAAAAGAATACCGAATTAGACGACAAGAAGGTGAGATAATGTGCCACTAGAAAGGGATTTTGAGACCATGGAATCCCACAAAATCAAAGATCGAAACATGGTTGAAAACAAAGGAGCTAGAGTTTTTGTAGAAAGATAATAGAAACCCTAGAGTAACACCACACAAATTTCTTGAGAAGTATGTGTTTACTGATATGCATGAAGTGTTTTTCTGTGATTTTCCATTCTTGCTGCAGGAGTGGACATTAAGGTTGAAGGAAAACCACGCAACAAACCAAATCCGACACCTAGAGTGGACCTTAGTTCATATCGCACAGTTATAGCAAGTGAATAAAAAATTCACCTCCGCAGTAGATTTTTGGCTGGACAATATTGTAGCAGGATTTATAACAGAATTTGCAGTAGATAGCGCAAAGTCGTACAATGCAATAGAGAAAGAGTTTATACACGACCCTCGAGGAAGGTATATTAAATTGTTGTATACTTCTATTAAGATATTTCCCTATAATAAAGGTGTAATGACAATGGAGTCAGACAACTAAACTTCCCTACATGCATGGAGGAAGGGGGGAAGCATTGACAGAAAAAAGGAGAAATGGAAGGAGAAGTGGATAAAGGAAAGAGGGAGGAAGCCTTGGACCCAATCATGATGGATGACGACTAGATCAAGAGGATCATGGAAACAACTAGAAATACGTGTAGTGGAGTACCCTACCAATACAAGGTGAACACAAAGAAGAGATCCATAACCATGAGGGAAATCTTGGAAAGTGATGAAGAGGAGGTAGAGGATCTCTAGGCTTTGGATAAGATTGAGGAAATCATGTGCGCTTCATATGAGAGGAAGACAAGAGGTACAAGAGTAGGAAGGGGAGGTATAAATCATATCCATATTAATGTTAGTGTGGAACCCATAAACCCATGTGTGACCAACACACCAAAAAGAACACCACCATTTAGAAAACCAAATTTTGGGAGAAGGAAGACAGAAGGAAGTACATCTACACAAGGAAAAACAACTGGGGGAGCTAGTTCAAGAAGAATTTGTAAAGTATCTACAATGCGCAAAGGTAGCAGTTCAACATTCAGGATGGAAGGACATGATCCCACCATCAAGTTACCAGAATTCAAAGGAGAAGCGTCATAGGACCCGGAGAAGCACATGTTTATCTGTGAAAAGATCTGGGAAGAAAAAACAATCATAGACGGGGACACTAAACTTTCACAACCAGCTATCACACTAAGGGATCGCGCACTAGATTGTTATATGAGTTTATCCACAAACAGTCCACTAGGGACAACTAGAATGATTATGGATATCAAGAAGTTGTTGATAAATGAGTTTCAGAAGCCAAGTTCAGAGGACCAATACATGAACGAGATGATAGAAATTAGATAGAAACCAGGAGAATCTGTACGAGAGATTGACCAGAGATTCAAGCAGTTAAAAGGAAAACTAAAATATATCATGCCAAATATGTAGCACAAGCACCTACTCATCAACTCACTGCTACCATACTTGAAATATCTAGTACACCAACATTAGTTTTAGACACAGGCAGAGGCTCTGCAGGCATCCCTGCAATTAGAAGAAAACAAATATCATAATATAGATCTATCCATCGAAGAGATGAAGGAGTATTTGAAAAACTTAACGTTCTAGCTAAACCAGAACAAAAGTAAGGAAAAAAGAGAAGTCGTTTGGTGTACCACATGCAGGACAAAAGGACACCATAAGAATGAATGTCTAACATTCGCATAGTACATGGAAGCAGGAATGCCAAATTCATTACCAACAAGAGGACTATGGTGAAAAATCTGTAAAACACAAGGCCACGATCCATATCACTTACTGACGCCAATGCACGCTCCCTCCACAACCTGCAGGTCGGAAGGTCCACGTCAACATAGGATCTTTCCTTTTTGTCGGCCTGAATAACTCTAAACGGCTCTTCTATTTCCCTATTGGGAAATCTTCACCCACAACAAACTTTCGATAGATCCCCTCTTTGCACTTGGGAGATCGGATTTTGCAACTTCGCAAAATCGTTCGTCACACGCTGGACTCTCAGTTCTCCGAAACCCGTCAATTCTGACTCTTCTCTTTGCTTTTCAAGGTTTTCTCTATCACGATTTCGGTGATCATGAGGTCTAGAAACTTGTCTCCCCAACTCTCGAATCCTAATTTGTCAATACTCCGATACACTCGCGCGGTTGACCATTCAACGGTCCTTCCGCTTCATTGGCACTTTGGTCTTTGCACTATCGTGGATCCAAATGCAATGTTTTCTTTGGAACTTCACCTTCCGAAACCCCGAAATAGCATGCCACCTGTCCACTCTCTAACTTTCCCATGGCCCACACAAATCCTCTTGGCTTCGGGATATCGCGTTTCGGGATATCGCGATTCCCGTTGAAATGTTTATGGGATTTCCACCCACGAAACCCCGATATAGGGATTCTCTTGCGAATCCAATGACCCTTGTGGCTTGGATATTCGGTCCTATTCCTCCTGAGCTTAGAACCTTCTGAAATACTCGCAGTATCTCTCTTGCTCTTCCGTGAGATCTGATGGCTCATGGGATTTCACGAATCCTACTCTGAGGATTTTGACCGTCAGTTCCTTCTTGGTGATTTCTGCGAATGAACTAAGTGTTTCTCCACAAACTTTTCCACCTGCGGCGCAAACTTACAACGCCTTCTTAGTTCTTCCAGATATAACTTATGTGCAACCCTTTCAGTGATTATAAGGTTTTTTCCTTCCTGAGCTTCCTTATAACTCCAAGTCTTAGAGAAGACTCTTGCGTGCACTCCTTGCGGCATCCTTCAGACACTTCCAAGTGTTGAATTTCCTTCGACCCCGTGCACACCTGCAGCAGTAGTCTCTCAATGCTTCACTCAGGTCCACAACCTTGAGACTTTCCTCGGCTTGCACACTCTTTGCATGGCTCCTGTGCCTGTCTGCACTTCCGTATGAATGAGAACAAAGGATAAACTATCTGAGCCCTTCGTCAACGCACTCCTTGCAGACACTTCAACTGCACTCCTTGCAAGAAATCTTGCTCAGATAGAGAAACAATTGAAACTCATTCCATTTCCCTTTCCTCTCATATTTCAAACATTCAACAAGAAATCATTCATACATAGCATAAAATCAATTGCATGACAGAAAGAGTAAAACATTTGTGATCATAACATTCAAAGATGCATACACAGAGAATATATGAACACCATGAGTCTGAATCACAACTTTCTTTGTATTAATTCAGAACTTATGTACATGGAGTCTGCTACACAGCTCTCAGCTTCTCCTCTATGCTCATAATACACTAATGTTACAATACACAATGAGGGTGTCTATATCTCGTTTCCCTCTTTCGCTCTAAAACTGTCTAATTTACACATTCAATTCTACCTACTTGCATTAACTACTTTAAATGCCTTCTACCTACTAAG
Source organism: Picea mariana (assembly GCA_032191745.1). Classification (NCBI taxonomy): domain Eukaryota; kingdom Viridiplantae; phylum Streptophyta; class Pinopsida; order Pinales; family Pinaceae; genus Picea; species Picea mariana. The sequence continues at coordinate 122,528 of JASDQU010307567.1, forward strand.
GACGAGAGAAAACCACTCAAGGTACGGTTACATTATACAAGTGCGCCTTCATTTAATTATCACATTTATGTTCGACGCATCAACTTCAAGGGAAAATTCAAAATGTGTGCTGGACTTGTCCAGCTGTCCGGTGTCTCCGCCCTGGCTCGCTTGATGTTGCCAATGCTCCTGCATCATAATCCTTGGCTTGAAAAACATTTCATGGGCTCCTATCCATGAGCTCACACACTATGTGTCCATGCCTCTGTATCTCTATTTCATTCTCCCAGCTAGCATCTTCAACTGGATGGTTCTCCCACTTAGCCATATATTCAAAGTATTCTTTTCATCTGGTCTTCTT